>JABFEP010001011.1:0-23497 GCA_013618265.1 Fusarium albidum
GCGGCGCATCCCTCATGGCCACATCACCGGAGGCATCGCGGGAAGGTCTCGGGGGTGAAGGATACAGCCACTCCGCGCGGTCGACGTGGGCAGCGATGAGGGCGACCTGGTTGGCGTTGCTGAAGGCGAGGTGGGCGTTGACAAAGATGAGGATGTTTGCGATGGCGCGCGACATGGGGAGGACGTTGCCGATGGCGGCCCAGGCCCGCGGGTTGGTATCGAGGACGATAGAGAGGAGTGAGGGCGGGTCCTCGCGGGTGTTGACCTCGTAGTGCTCCGAAACATCGACGGCGTCCATGGCGGATTGGGGGCCGGTGGTGAGGCAGGACGCTGGAGGGAGGGATGGTGATGTTTGTTGGGGAGGCGGCTACGAGGCCGTGGAGGAGGGAGACGCGGCCCAGGTGGTGAGCAATATGGGGTTCGAAAGGTGGTTGAAACCCTCAGAGGTGGAAGCAGAAGTCGGGTCAAAAAAGGGCTGGGCGTTGGCTGGGATTGTTGAGGCTCAAGTTTTGGATCGACGCTTTGATAGCGGCTAGCAAGTTAGGTAAGATAAGTGGTTGTAGCGCCAGCTGACGTCTATGCCAACGATTGCCGCCTCTTTTCTTCTTGATATGAAGCAGACGGGTCTGGTATTTTGAAACCGCGCCGAGAGAAATGCTGTCGAGGTGATCCTCCAGTACCCCGAAGGTCACGGCTGCATAGGAGAGCTCGAGCCGTTGGTGGACGTCATTTTTTTTTTAACGGCGTGAGAGAGATATCATGACCCCCGGCCGTGCCCAGCGCGGCTGCTGCCGCCAATGAGCCTCTAGCGTTGCACCTGTAATCGCCAAAACACGTGATGGATCCTCCTGAAGCAAGCAGGGATGAAGGGCCTTATCCTTATCAGCGTCAGCGGTTGGAGGGGGCCATAGCGGGCGGGCACTTGAGAAAAAGCAAGGTTCTAGCGGTTCTAGCGGTCTCATGAACTGAATTGAGGGGCGTTTATGTGATTTACATCAGAGGTTGTTTCCCTTGCAACCGACCAACCTCATCTCAAAAACCCCAGTCTCTCACATCTCGTACTTCTCGGAGAACTCTTCATGGCGGAAGATACACCGACCGCCAAGCAGGCGCCTCCGGCCCCGTCGCTGGAGGACCAGACGCTCATCGTCTTTGCCCGCTTGATGGAGGGCGGCCAGGAGGACAATGAGACGTGCCGCGACCTGGATGAGTTGACCAAGCTGCTCAGCGACGACTACGAGGCGCGCCAGAAGGACAAATCGCATGAGACCATCTGCAAGGTCATCGACGGCGACTGCGTCGACACGGTTTTGTGCTACCTCGACATGAGGCAACCTGAGATAGTGCGCGGACACGCCACTCTGTCGACGTCGGCCTATCTCAAGGCTGCCGGCGACGACGGGTCCAAGAAGCTGTCGACCTTTTTCTTTGACCGTATCCGCAGGGGCACATACGATGATTACATCGTCGCCTTCTGCGTCGCTGCCGCGACCTTCCCGATAGTGCCGGATCTCACGGCCGAGCTGTTCCTCAACGAGGACTTCCTGCCCAGCCTCGGCACCCTGATGCGGCGCAAGTGGAAGAGCCGCAAGGTGGAGACGGCGTGTCTGGAGATGCTCAACGCGGCGTGCATGAACTCGCTGTGCCGAGAGGCCATCAACAAGTACTGCATCGAGTGGCTGGAGGAGATCGTCGACCAGGACCTCAGCGAGATCGTCCGCAGCACAAACGCGGACCCTAACCTGCAGAGCGACGGGGGCTCCATCACCATGAGGCGGCACTCGGAGCAGGTCCAATACCTCGCCGCCGTGATCCTGGCCAAGCTGAGGGTGAGGATGAGCTCTGCATATCTTTCTGCTTGTTCCTTTGAACTGACTGACCCAGAAATCAAGGCAGTTCCCGCAAAGCCGGCGCCCGGCTCGGACCCTAACGAGTCTAGGATCGAGCCCGCCGTCACTAGCATCGAGGACCTCTCTGGCATGTTCACCAAGATGATCATGAGGGACGAGGATCACGGGAGAAAGCACTCGATCGAGGGCCTCGCGTACGCGTCCCTCCAGCCCAAGGTCAAGGAATCCATCGTCAACAACCCTGAGCTGCTGCAGAAGCTGGTCAAGACCCTCGGCGACGCGGTCCCCAGGTCGCCGACCACCTATGGGGCCCTGAGCATCTTTGTCAACATCACGAGGTACCAGCCCAACCTCACCGAGGAGGAGAAGAAGATGAACCAGCTCAAGGCGTACGCCAACGCCGCGGGCAAGCTGGGCGCGCCGGACCCCCTGAATGACGACGACCATGTGGCCAAGAGGTGCAAGCTAGTCTTTGACGCCGGCATAACCCCGATTCTGGTGACGCACAGCAAGAACGGTTCGCCCGCCTCCCTGTCCCTCGCCATCTCCATCATCTTTGCCCTGTCCGTCACCAAGGCTCTGCGCGGCCAGCTCGCCCAGCAGGGCGCCGTCAAGCTCCTCCTCACGGCGTGGATGACGCTCCCCCAGACCGAGGCGCCGGCGCGCCGCCTCGCCGCCCAGGCCCTGGCCCGCATCTTGATCAGCATGAACCCCTCCCTCGTCTTTGGCGGCAACAAATCCACCCCCGTCAGCGCCGCGGTCAGGCCCCTCGTGTCCATCGTGCCTCCCGACCCGGCCGCCGAGACCCGAGACCTGCTCCCTTCCTTCGAGGCTCTCATGGCCCTGACCAACCTGGCATCGATGGACGACGAGGAGACGAGGCGCGCCATCATCGCAAGCGCGTGGTTCCAGATCGAGGAGCAGCTTCTCTCGTCCAACGCCCTCGTCTCAAAGGCCGCGGTCGAGCTCGTCTGCAACCTCGTGCAGACGCCCGAGGCCATCGCGCTCTACGCCGAGGAAACCGCAAAGGCCCGGAACCGCCTGCACGTCCTCCTCGCCCTGGCCGACGCCCCGGACGCGGGGACCCGCAGCGCGGCCGGCGGCGCCCTGGCCTCGCTCACCTCGTTCGAGGGGGTGATCCGCGGCATCATCAGCCGCGAGCGCGGGATAAAGGTGATCCTGGGCATGTGTGTCGACGACGACGAGAACATCCGCCACCGGGGCGTGTTCGTGGTGCTCAACCTGGTCACGGCCGAGGGCGAGCCGGGCCAGCTGGCGCGGCAAAAGGTCAAGGATGAGGACGGCGTCGAGGTCCTCAAGGAATGCCTCAAGAAGAGCCGGAGACCCGAGGTCCTCGAGGTGACAGTCCAAGCGCTCAAGGCCCTGCTGGAGACCAAGCCGTGAGAGGAAAGAATGAAACAAAGAAGGAAACAAAAAGAGAGAGAAAGAAAAGGGGGAAGGAAAAATAGGGATGAGATACGTGTACATGTGGCGCTCAGGTCGCTGATTTGCATTTTTTTCCCTTTCTTTCTCGTTGCTTTGGGGAGACTTTTTAAGCGAATTTTCTTTATAGTGAAGACAAATGATTTACACCTGTCGCAATGAAGTTTTCCTTTTGATGCCCGTTTTCCCCAAAGACTAGCGCCGTTTGCCTTTTTATTTGTCTCTCTCTACGCCTTGGTATCATCAACCCGGTTGAGGATCGCAACGCCCTCGACGTGGCCCGTCTGGGGGAAAAAGTCAAAGCCCCTGAGGCTCTCGATATCGTACCTCTCTCCTTCGCCCTCGCCCCTCACCAGGACGCCCACGTCCCTGGCCTGGGTGTGGACGTTGCAGCTCACGTAGAGGACGCGGCGAGGACCGAAGGCGCGCAGCTGAGCGAGGAAGTCGGCGTCGCAGCCCTTGCGCGGGGGGTCGAGGACCACGACGGTCTCGTCGCGGTCGTAGGTGACGCTCTTGAACAGCTCGCCGGCGTCGGCGGCGATGAACCTGCAGCGGTCGTCGCCCAGGCCGTTGAGGGCGGCGTTGCGGCTGGCGTAGGCGATGGAGTCGGCGGCGATGTCGATGCCGATCGAGTGCTGGAACAGGGAGGATAGGGTGATGGTGAAGAGGCCCGAGCCGGAGTAGGCGTCGATTAGGTACTTTATCTGCATGCCTGCTCCCGAGGGGGGAAGGATGTTGTCGCGGACGTAGCCCGTGAAGGAGGGGAGGATGGAGTTGTTGTTCTGGAAGAAGGAGCCGGCGGGGTTGGTGAATGTGTAGGGGCCGATGTACTCTGTCGTGGTGGCCTTGGAGTCTGTGATGCAGGACTTGATGTCGACAGTTTTGTCTTCATTGTCGACGCGGACAGTATAGGGAGCTGTTGAATCAGGGATTTCTTCGCTGTTGGGCAGCAGACGGTTGGTGTTTTCGCGGAGGAGGATCGTGGCACCGCGCTGGTAGTCCTTGAACTCGTGGCGCATGCGCTCCCTCTCGCGCGCCATGCCCAGCCGCACTGCCTCGGTGCCGATGGGGCAGTCCTCAATGTCGAGGACCTTGCGGCGGCCTTTTTGCATGAACCCAATGTCCGGGCAGCTCTCAAAGGGCACGCGCGGATTCTTGCCCCTCTTGCTCGGGCGGAACCCGGGGGGCCCGTCAAAGTGCGGCGTCAGCTTGGTGCGGTAGCCGTACTGCAGGGGGCTCCCCATGGTGTCCTGCACGGGGGGCACGACGGCCGGGTCGAGGTTGGAGAAGTTGGCGTAGGCCTTTTCGACGATGCACTTCTTGAGCCGCAGCTGCTCCGGGTACTCGAGCATCTGGAACTGGCATCCTCCGCACGAGGCAAAGTACTTGCACGAGACGCGGGCGTCGTCTCGCAGCGGGGACGGCTTGGTGATGGACACAAAGTCGGCCATGGTCTTCTTCTCCTGCAGCACGTGCCGGAAGACCTTGACCCGGGCCGTGTCGCCGGGGATGCCGAACGGCACCACGTAGACCTGGTCGGAGCCGCGTCTCATGGCCAGGCCTTCACCCGTGGAGGAGAGCTCCAGCACCTCGACGTCCGTCTCGGTGCCCTCCTCGGGTAGGACATGCTCTGCACCGCCGTCCCCCGCGAACTCTGATGCGCGCGACTTTAGGAGCGCTTCGATGTCGTACTTGAGGACTTCCTCTGATGACCCCTCGGTGATGTTCCTCTCCCGCTTGGTCTTCTTTTGCTTCCATTTGCGGTTGCCGTTGCCGTTTTGACTCTGCTGGCTGGGCCTCTTGTTGTTTATCTGTTGGCCGTTGCCCTGTGGTTGTTGTTGTCCTCCTCCGTTGACGACGGCCTCTGCTGCTTGTGCTGTCGCCATGGCTGCTGCAAAGGAGAGCGAGTTGTATGAGCGGACTCTTGAGATGGAGACGATGGGCGGGAGCCTCAGGCGTCTCATGGGGCTACCTGAAAAGGAGGCCGTGGGGTTTTGTAATCAGATCAGTTTTCTTTTTGGTTTGAAATTTGATAAGGATAAGATTTTCGCTTCTCAGTGTTTAAGCTGAAGATGAGAATGAGAATGAGAATGAGAATGAGACGAAAAAAGGTTCTTGCAGGGTGACCCACATTTGAGATCTGGAGACTGGGGGTGAAGTGTGCTTTTTTTTAGCCGACGTTTGATTGGTGGATGGGCTTCTTGTAGCTTATTGGCTAGTCACCTGCACCCTGTCAATGGGCATGGCGAGTCAGTCAGGCAGCAGAGCAGTTGAGATGAATTTCCATACCTTTGTACATACCTATCTTTTGTTGGCGTATCGCTGCTGTGCCCCTAATTGGCCCCCTTGACTTGCTAGGGATGGCAGGTGATGCGTCTCACGAGGCCACTTGCATCTACCGGGGCCGGCCGAGGGAGGCCCCCGTAGATCAGCCTCCAGGGTCTCATCACGTCAACGCTTGCCCTGCTTGTGCATTCGGGTTTTGTAAAAAAAAGATCTCTTTTGCTTGTTCCCATCCACAATCTACTCTTTTCTTGTGTTTGTTTCGTGTGGTGATTTGTCGTAAAAGTAAGAGGCTTGGGGAGCATCTTATTGTTGAGTCGTCTTATCTACAGTCTCTGGGCTTCTTATCAGTCATGAGTGAGTTCAACGGTTTCCAACGGTCAAAAAGGTGCAACTTTTTATTAATTTTAGAGTCCAGAGTCAACATACAGCCTCGGGCGTTTATGCCTGTTTCTGGCATATGCCGCTCACCATGATTTATCGGCGGCGAGTCCGGTACATGAGGAATACTACATGCTCCGTCCCGACGGGAGTGGCAGTGGCACAAACGGCGCCGTTGCGTCCGAGGCTCGGGAATGCAGTTTCATAGGACGGGATCTCTTCGCACGAGGCGTGAGTTTAGGAACTCTATAGAAAGGTTGTAACTAACCATCTTTTTTCCAGGGAAATGCCGTTGATGCCATGGTCGGGACAACATTCTGCGTCGGCGTCATCGGCAGCTATCACTCCGGCATTGGGGGAGGAGGATTCATGCTCGTCCGCGACGAGGAGGACAACTACGAGGCCATTGACTTCCGCGAGGCTGCCCCGGCGGCTGCTCACGAGGACATGTATAGGGGTAATGTGGATGGCAGTATTTACGGGGGACTTTCTGTCGGCGTGCCGGGCGAGGTCCGAGGGCTGGAGTACGCTCACAAGAAATATGGCGTATGAGATGATGAAATCCCCCAGCGTTGACAGATCTGCAAGCTGACATTTGTATAGAAACTCCCGTGGAAGACTGTCATGCAGGGGGCCATCAAGGTGGCCAGGGATGGATTCAAAGGTGAGAGAAGGGATCATTGAGAAGATATCGTAACTGACTCGGCCATCAGTTAATCCTGATATGGAAAAGTTCATGGTGAAATCGGCCAAGGGGCATCACAATTTCCTGGTCGAGGATCCATCCTGGGCTCAAGACTTTACACAAAATGGTCCGTCATTGACAATACTTATAGGGGAATTCGATATTGACAACTATACAGGTCAGCTCATCCCCGAGGGCGCCATCATGACAAGACGTCGCTATGCCCGGTAAATTTCCAGAAAGTAATTACAGCTCTGGAGAAACTGCTGACTTGGTTAAGCACCCTTGAAACCATCGCCGACCAAGGCGCCGACGCATTCTACACGGGCCCCATCGGTAAAGTCCTCCTCGGCCGAGGTCATCCAGCAGACCCCCGACTAACATCCCCAGCCGAGAGCCTCATCAAGACCATCCAGGAATCCAACGGCACCATGACCCTGGCAGACCTCCAGGACTACAAGGCCATCCCGCGGGCCGTCCTCCGTACCCAGTACCACGGCTACACCGTTCACGGCATCAGTTCCCCCGCCGGCGGCGCCGTCTCCCTCAACATGCTCAACACGATGGCCGGGTTCGAGCACCAGGAGCGCGACGGAAACCTGACTCTGCACAACTACATCGAGGCCATGAAGTTCGCCTACGGGGCCCGCGTGCGCCTCGGCGACCCGGACTTTGTCGACGGCACGCCCGGCTTCGAGTGGGAGATGCTCAACGGGACGACGGCCGACAGGATCCGGGCGAGCATCGACCCTCGCGCTACCCTGCGCGACGTGCGCGAGTACGACCCCTCGAGGATATACTCGTCCGACGGCCACGGAACGTCGCACATCGTCACGGCCGATGGGAAAGGCATGGCCGTCTCGCTGACCACGACGGTGAACCTCATCTTTGGATCGCTCCTGATGGATAACCTCACGGGCGTGATACTCAACAACGAGATGAACGACTTTTCCATCCCGGGCGTCCCCAACGAGTTCGGCTTCGCACCCGCAGAGGCAAACTTTATCCGCCCCGCCAAGAGGCCACTCTCCTCCTGCACGCCCCTCATCATCTCCCGAGAGGAGGATGGCAGCCTGGCGGCCGTCCTGGGCGCCGCCGGCGGCTCGCGCATCATCTCCGCCACCACCCAGGTCGCGTGGCGCATCATGACCTTCCCTTCGAGCTTCACCCTCCGCGACGCCGTGCGAGAGCCCCGCGTCCACAACCAGCTCATGCCCAACCAGCTGCTCGTCGAGAACAGGTTCAGCAGGTGGGACGTGCCCTCCCTCAGGGAGAGGGGCCACAACATCACCTGGGTTGACGAGGGGTTGAGCTCTGTGCAGGGGCTGGTCAGGGGCGAGGATGGCGTCTTTGAGGCTGCTTCGGAGCCGAGGCAGAAGAACAGCGGGGGGATGACCTTGTAGATGGGCTCTAGACGTTGTAGACCTGTATAGAATTTGGACAAGTAGGCTCTCATCCTTTGACAGTGACAGGCATCTCTAGTGACACCTCTAGTGACACCTGTGATAGTAGACCTTCTTGGTGGCCATGCCTGGATGTAGAATTATAAACTTGTAAAAAAGGGGTATCCTCAAATCTATTAGTCAAGCACCACCCGAGCCTCTCTACTTTGCAAACGTGACCAACCGCGACATCTGCCTTGTCCACTTCTTTGCAAACTCCTCTTCCGTAAACCTCTTTGCCGACTCGCGTGCCCGCAGACGAACCGCCAGGGGATCCCGCAGCGAGAGGGCCTTTTCGTATCCTTCCGCAAAATCTGTCTCTGTCGTGGCGTGGAAGCCTGCGAGGGTTGTCAGCATTCAAAGGTTTGACGACGCTAGGCTGCTTGTCAACTTACCCGTCGGCTCTCCGTCGATCGGCACGACAATGTCAAACTTGGGCCCGGCGCTGTCGTGAACCACGGCGATGAGCCCAGCAGCCTGATACTCCACGACACCGATGCCGAAATGCTCGTTCCACATGCCGTTGACTCCGACAGACGCCTTCCGCAGCCAGTCGAGGATCTCGGACCACGAGGCGTCGAGGTGGAACTCGACGCTGTCTTTGATGCCCAGCTCGTTGGCGAGGAGGCGCAGTTCATATACCCGCTTCGAATCGTGGTCGTCCCGCACGCTCCCTATGAGGATTAAGCGCGCACCCTTGGAAGCCTCGCTCCTGGTCTTGAGGAACTCGGCAAAGGACCGCATGATGAGCTGGTGGTTCTTCTCCGGCCGGAACTGCGCGAGGTACACGAGGGCCTTCTCGCGGTGCTTCTCGCTCTCCTCCGAGACCTCGACCTCGTGTTCCATCTCGCGGACGGCGGTAGGCGGGTACACCACCACGATGGGGTCCGTCCTGCTCTTCTTGGTGCGGTAGGGGCCCCAGAGGCTCTTGATGTGACCCTGCGTCCAAGTCGAGTTCGTCATGACGATGTCGGCCGACGACCCGACCCAGGAGTAGAGCACTGCGAAGAGCCTCCAGTATGTCTTCTTGACGAGGCCCTGGGCTCCCGCGCCCTTGCCGGCGTTGACACCCTGGCTACCCACGGCAGAGGCGGGGTCGAGGGACTCGAGCATGTCGGTGGAGATGGTGGGATAGTGGACGTATGCCCCCGTGGGAACCTTGGGGAAGAGGAACTTGCACAGCCCGAGGGCGAAGGCGTACCCCATGGTGTCGATGAAGATATCCGGCACCACCAGCGAAAAGGCGTCCCAGGCGAGGATGATGGAGCCGATGGACTGGCCGAGGAGGGTGAAGCGAGGCCACGTCGAAGCGAGGACCCAGTCCCTCTTGGACAGGTAGAGGAATGTGATTGTGGGAGCATGGAGCTCGATGTTGAACCGTGTCTATATCATGGTGTTGTCAGCGTTGGGTGGCCGGATACTTCGGCTTCTCATGCTCACCTTGACCCGGGAGAGGATGGCATCCTTGGTGACGTCGTGGTCGCCCGTGTAGACGACGCACTTGGCGTTCGGCCAGCGATCCTGCGTCGCCCGGATAGCAGCCCATAGGACTCTCTCTCCGCCACCTCCGGCGTTGCTTCCAGGCACATTTAGCCGAGGGTGCTCATGACAGCTAAACCAATGAATTGCTCAAAACACGTACCAGAACGGGTGAAAGAAGCCCACAATTCCACCCCAATTCTTCTGGCTGTCCAGCGTATTCTTGAGGTCATCGTCAACGTCGAACACCAGCTTCGTCTCGGAGCTGCCGCGGGGGTCCTTCGCCCGGGCAGCCTTGTCCTCCTCCGTCATGAGCGTCAAGAGGTGGGCGCGCCGTCCATCGGTTCTCTTGTGTAGGGACCATCCGAGAAAGCGACGCAGCAGGGAGCCCAAAATAGGCACCGCAATAAGGACAAATACAAGCACGAGGGCGAGGAGGGATGGCATGGTGATTGAGGTTGCTGTCGTGTTGTGGGGATCGGAGGAGGAGGAAGCTGGCGGGCCGTCCGGGGCGGCCGCGAAGGAGTCGTCGGCCATTCGGCAGTTGGAGGCGGTGTAAGTATGAGCCGTGATTTTCGAGACGGGTGCGGAAGCGGGCGCGGGCGCGGGCGTTTGGCTTTGGCTTTGGCCTCGAGAGCGCGAGGCTAGGGAAGTCGGGAATCATTGAACGTCCGGGAGCTTCTGGGAAGGGAAACGTCAAAAAAGACACGATAAGGATAGGTAAAAAGGGATGGGGTGACGTCGCAGCTGGTGGTGGGGGAGCTTCCCACCGCCCAAGCTCCCCTAGCTAAGGGAGAGCTCCACCGTTCACAGGGGTGGTGGGCCCTGAAAGTGCACCAGCTCCATGTGAACGAGATGTTCGACAGGCGATGAACAGACTGGCGGAATTAGCTAGCCCTGGTATTCAAGGTCATGAATGTCACGCAATTGACTTTACGCCCTCCCGAGCGACACTAGCAAATTATACCATCAATGATCAATGTGATTCACAAAGCTCCGATATCAGGGAGCGAAGAGACGCATATCATGCTGAGAAACCCTCGAGCCATAGGTGAACAATTGAACATCCAGAGGAGACTGTACAGGTATAGTCTCAGCCAAGACAACTTGTAGCTCGGAACAAGGAATAGCCCATACTTGAATATTTCCCAAGCCTAGAGATATCCATGGATGAGGGGAATTTAGATTCAAACCAGGGGTGGACAACCATGTGTTAATAATTCAGTCCTCGGTAACTCGGTTCAACCTCCTCATCATTTGGTGGGAAGCAGCATGCCTTCCATGGTCCGAGTCTTGAGAGGGAAGGGATCGTGATGGATGACAATATTATCAACTCTACAGTGTGCACAAAAATCGAACAGAGAGAATGTTGAATACGGAATTGCAAATCCAATATTAATTGATCAAGTTAGAGAAAAGGAAAACTTCGTTAAGCGACACATAGTAGAGCGAGCCCAGTTCGCAGTAATTGATGAAACCTGATTGGCTGGCGCCACACTCAGTAAAACCTCCGAGCGTCAAGCCTCACCTCATTCATCAAGACCATTTCATCGTCAACTGGGAGGACTCGCTCATCACCCGCTACAGCGCGGGCACGGGCTAATAAAACATGTCACTCCTTGGCCGTTCAGCACACTCCCTCACGCCCCATGCCAGGCCAATTCTCCTCACCACAGCCACGGCTGCCCGCCGAGCAACCGTCGCCTCATCTCCCATCACCTCACCACCATCACCATGCAGCGGCCGGAGAGGCTTCCACCTCGCCTCGACAGTCAGCGACACCATCCGCATGACCGCCGAGGCCTTCACCTGGGTGCACTCCACCACCGGCATGCCCTGGTACCTCACCATCCCTCTGCTGGCCGTGGGGGTCAACGCGACCCTCCGCTTCCCCCTGCAGCTCTACACGGCGCACCTCCGGGAGAGGAGGAACGAGCTGGTACCGTTGATCATGGCGTGGACGCGCCGCCACTCTGTGGCCTCCCGCAAAGATAGCCGGGGGAACAAGGTGCTGGATGAGCGCATCGTGCGCCTACGCACGGCGAGCGGCATCGAAAAGTCTAGGCGCAGGATCTACAAGACCTTCGGCACCCAGCGGTGGAAGGGCATGGCTCCTCTCGTGGGCATCTTCCCCTTCGTCGCCATCTCCGAGGCTCTGCGGCGCAAGTGCGGCGCTCCCATGGGCTGGATCAGCAGCTCGGTCGGGCTGGGGAGCCCGGACTCTGCGGCCTCGAACCTGGGGGCCACGAGCAGCAGCAGCCTGCTTGACCATTCTCTGGCCGAGGGCGGCTGCCTCTGGTTCACCGACCTGACCAGCATGGACCCCTACTACGGCCTACCTCTCATCTGCACGGGCATTCTCGTCTGGAACACCTGGGGGAGAATGTCCAGGGAGCATCTCCAGGCTCTCCTCACCATCCTGCCCCAAGATTCAAACGTCATCTCCCTGCCCAGGCTCCAAAAGCTCCTCGGCAGGACCATGCTCCTGATACCTGTTTTCCCCCTCCTCTTTGCGGACCTGCCCAGCGCAATCTTTCTCTACTGGGGATCCTCCTTCGCACTCGCCAGCGTCAACGAGGCCATCCTGACACGCCTCGTACCGAAAAAGACGCCGAGCCTCCATGTCGAGCCTAAGATCCAGAGGCATTGGCCGTTTCTGAGAGGGCCGAAACAGCCACCGTCGGGAACGAGTTCAGGGGGAGCACGAAAGTAGTCGCCGTTGATTAAATCTCTCTCTCTTCATCTGTACGTACAAAAACGTGTACTCTTAAAGCCTTGTATTCTTAGAACCAAAAGGGAACAAAACTCCCGATAGACGCCATGAAAAAAATAAATGAATGAGCCACCCCATCAAAATTAATCCATCAGACGCCAAGTTCTAGTCAAGCACGATCGCCAGTATCACAATAGTCAGGATGACCGCAAGGATCAACAGCAGGCAACAGCTCTTGTTACGCGCCGCCTTCTGGTACCTCGCCGCCTGCCTGTTCTCCACGTCCGCCTGCCGCGTGTCGTCGCGGATGTTCTCGACGTTGTCGGCGATGGACCCTAGCTGCTCCCCCTGCTCGTTGACGATCTGCGCCACCTGCCGGAAGAGCACGTTGAGGTCGCCGACGCCCTGCTCGATGTTGCGGATCTCATCCTCGCGCTCGATGATCAGCGCCTCCTGGAAGTCGACCTCGTCCTGCGCCGCGAGCTGTGACACCTGCTGCTGCTGCTGGAGCTGCTCTAGCTGGGTGTCGTCGGATGGTGCGCCGCCCTGGCCGCCCTCGGATTCCTGCGCGGCGCGGGCCGCCGTCACGGATGCGCGCTGCTTCTCGAGGGCTCGTCGCTGGAGGCCCTGGAACTCTTGGAGGCCGGCCTGGAAGTCGCTCGAGACCTTTGTCTGCTCGTACTTTTGCTGCTTCTGGAGACTTGTTAGTTGTGCGACTGAGGATAGTATATGGACAGGGATTTAAAACATACCGTCAAATCTTCCCACGTCTGAAGCCGCTTGACGCCCTCGCCAATCTCCCTGCACATCTCCCTCGTCTTCTCCATGCTGTTGTGCACCCGCTCCCGCAAGCGCGGGGTGTCCTTCTTGGTGCCCAGCACATTGACGTCGTTGGCGAGCTTCCTGTTGCTGCTGAGCAGCGACTGCAGCTTGCTCTTGAGGTTGTACTGGAGGTCCTGGAACGCTGGGTCGTCGGTGTATCCTCCGCGACGCCCGGACTCGAGGCTCGAGAGCTGATCGTATGACATGGTGGTGGATTCGCTATCTTTGGATCGCAGCTGAATGAATGGGGAAAGAATCAAGAAAGGCGAGTTTCCGTTGATGCGTCTCTTCCCAGTTCGTAACACTCGCCGTCCCGGATAAATCGTTCAATCAGAAGTCACCTGCTGCCTTTACCGAGAGGGTGGCTGAGGTTATCAAGCAGGAAAGTCCCCTGCAAACATACGTAATTTGGCTCAAGGATGCCCGCCAGCCAACCAGACCAGGGCGGGACCTGGCTCCCATAGACGTGGAGTTTATCGCCACGTGACGATAGCGGGTAACTTGGTGAACCTGTGGCGCGTCGATGAAAGCTGGTTGCTGGCTGGAGATTTTTATTTACTTGGTCCTCTTTTAGTGCACCTCCATTCTTGACAGCAACACCCTCGAGCTCTCTCCCCCCGGCGATGCGCTGCAGAGATGGCGGCCCCTACGGTTAGAAAAGCGCCTTACAAGGACTTCCTACAGCCGGCTCTGCACAGGCGATTCACTTCGACAGCTACCGTCCTGCTCGCTGTGTCCTATGTGGAGGCAGTCTTGCTCGACAGCTGGTCCTCCTGTGAGTTTCAATCTTTCTATCTCGCATCCTTTGCTTTGGCATCAGAACTAACCAGGACTCCTCTACTAGACCTTTGGGGCTGGTTCCCTCTTGGTCCCGCCGGTGTGCGCACCGCATTCATCTTCACCTGCGGCCTTGCGATCCTCGTCCTCCGAATCGCCAACTACCACGTCGGCCTACGTACCACCGGCTCCGGCTTCCAGACCCTACGAAGCACCCTCGTCCGGCTACAGCCTTATGAGACCTTCTTCTGGTACGGCTTCTCGAGCCTGCTCTTCTCCCACGTCTTCCTGTGGGCCGCGAAGCCCACCGCCAACCTGTCATGGATCACCTACTTCAGCGGGGACCGCGCGAGGTTGAACGAGCGCCCGCTGTTCCTGATGGCCTATTTGGCCTCTTGTGCCATCATGCAGACCTTCAACCACTACCGCCAGGATGACGACCGCCTCATTCTGGGCCTGTCCAGGAGCAAGACGGATGGCCAGTCCGACTCGCTCAAGGCAGTCGTCCTGCAGTTGCCATCCATCCTCGGCAACTCCGCCGCGGGTGCTTTGACTGCTGTGCCTGTGGCGCTGTGCTTGTACTACTCCGCCCTAAGGTCGTTTGCTTGGCGGTGGGCGCTCATGTTTCTGCGCATTTTTTACAATCTGCCCAAAACGAAGATGCTCCCGCCGAGCTGGCCGACCGACATGTTTCTCTTGGTTCGCTGCTTCGAGGCGGGGCTTCTTATTCACCTTATATGGTACGCGGGTAACTTTGCCTTTTCGACGTTCATGGTAAAAGCGCCTCTGAAGAACGGTAACCCCTTGACTTCGGAGTCCAAAGACCCGAATGGGAGCCTTCTCAACGGCCTCAAGAGCAAGAAGCTCTCTATCAAGGTGTGTTTGGCGTATCACTTCTGTAGACTTGTCTAACTCCGACAGGCATTTGCCATGTGGGAATTGGCATACATCGCTGAGGGTTTCGACGCTCGTCGACAAGCCATCTACGAGGATATTGACCGCAAGGACGGACCCATGTGGTCGCAGGTCTATGCGATCTGCATGGAGGTTGTCAAGTCCATTGAGACCAGAGTCGACGATTACGGCAAGCCCCCTGCGGCACCTCCCGTCGAGCCAGCTGTGGCGCCCAAGCAACGCGTGTCCGCTCCTCTTCGCGATGACCCAATCTTCCACAGCAGGCCTGCTTCCAAGACAATACGAGGCGAGGTTGAGAAACGGCTGAGTGAGGTTACCCAGTCCCCAGGCTCGTCGCCCGCTTCAAAGCTGAGCCCGATCGCCAAGAGGACATGGAAGGAGGCCAAGGACCGGGTCTTGACCAAGGAGCAGCAGGAGCTGGTTGCCCCAGAACACCTCAAGGGCCAGTTCGAGAAGTGGGCCCTCCAGCTCATGCAGTTTGACGCTATGGCTGCCTTGTTCCAGCAGGACTTTCGCACCCAGTTCACAGCCGCGGTGCTGGGTACGCCCTATGCGGAGCCTACGCTGTGCATCAACGCGATCCATGTGCTCTGCCAGCTTTCGGTCCACAGTCTCACAGAAGACAAGTTTGGCAACGTCCACAGAGATGTCCCGAGCATCATTCGGACGCTGACGTCCGTGGTCAAGAAGCTCGAGGCCTTCCGTCTTTCATTCCCCATCCACTGGACCGACATCACGGGTAGGAGGAATAGCCCAGAGGTGGACGAGGTGTTGGATGCTCTCAAGACGGGGCTCGAGCAGGTGGTGACCAAGTTCGAGCCGTACAGCAGCGATCTGAGGTTGACGCACACCGACATGAGGTTAGCCAAGGAGGCGTCGGCGCCCACCAAGAAGTCCGAGATGGCGGAGGCGCGGTGATGGAATGAAGCGTAAAGAGCAGGGCGGGCGGAAGTGGAAATTAATGTATCATGATACCACTGTAACCATCTACGGTAAAAAAAAAGCACCATTCATACCAGATTTCCGTTCATTCATCAAGTGGACTGAAACAGTTGAGTTGATGACGGCGGGAATGGAGTGGGAATGGAGTGGGAATATAAGTGGGGCCATGAAGCGGGATGATCATTTGGGCCGTGCCCTGGACACGGTGCCTCTCCCTAACGGCACTGTATCCCAAGGGTCCTCCCCTGAAATGGCATCTGGCAGAACGCCTCCCAGCCTCTTTTGTCCACGAGGTCGTAACATTGGATCCAAAAGGGCTCAATGTTCCCGCCTTTTCGCCCAACTGCGGACATGCAAACTCACCCAGCCTCCACGTTCACGGTGTAGCAGTCACATCAGCCATGTCATCCTCTCCTTCACCTCTCTTTTCTTCAAAGCTATAGCGCGCGCCGTTTCTCGCGATCGCAAACTGGAGCCGAAAACTCGCTCTCTCGACTCTCTCTCCATGGGACCATGGCGTCTCCCGTGTCTCACCGACGTCTCGTCGCCTCCATCATATATAGATCACTCTACCTCCTTCTCTACGTTGTCCTCCTCGGCCTGCTGATAGCCACCCCCGCCGACGCCATCCAGCGGTCGCTCCGGAATCGCCAGCTCTACAACATCTGGATCCTCGTCGCTGCCTACGTCCTCACCATCTGCGTCGTCACTTTTGTCTTCTTCACCCGCCTCTACATCAACAAGACCGAACTGGACTCGATCCCCAAGGGATGGGTGCCCATTGAGAAGGGAGACCTCCGCTCGGCCGTCTATAAGGTGGTCAACCTGGGTCTCGGCCGCAGCGCATCCATCGCATTCGAGGCCCGGCCGAGACTCCAGGCCGATGGCGGCGGCAGCAGCAGCGCGCGGGATGACGAGCCTGTCGAGACGAGAGTCAAGCTGGGGTTTGACGGCCCGGGCGGCCCAGCGGAGGAGCTGGTGGTGACGATACCGCGCCGGCAGCCCGTCTGGAACGAGATTGAGCACTTTGGCTGGGCGTCGCCAAACGCACCGGATCTGCCCAACCTCGAGTACACCACCGTCTTCTCTGAGCTTCCGAACCTGATCGAGGGCAAGGCCATGACGCTGGCGCCCCCAGATCCGACGTCGGACGCCAATCCGCCGCTACTGGACGCGGACGCGGTGGCCTTGCTGCAGCGGACGGCCAACATGAGCCTGCGCGATTACATGGTCCACCTCGCAGACCTCGGGGTCCTCGAGATGGACGCAACCGTGACCAAGTTTCTATCACACTACGAATACGCCCGCTTCTCCAACCGACCCATCTCCAACGCCCGCTTCAAAGAGCTGATGCACCTCTTTGCCGACATCCTCCGGGCCATGGAGCCCTTCGACCCGGACATTCTCGACGGCGGCCAGGACGAGGACGAGGAGGCCGAGGACACGTCGTCGCCCTCCAGCAACGCCGACGCCGAGGAGGTGCACACCGCTCCGGGCACTCCCCGCAGCAACCTGACGCCCTCGGAGGTGGCCAGCCTCAACAGCTCGGCCCGTCGCATGAGGCGCCAGCCGTCGACCAACACATGGAACATCTACCGCACCGCGCCCAATAGCATGAGGAGCGGCATAACCGGGCCGGGGCCCGTCTCCCGGAGGTCCAGCACCTACAGCATGGCCAGGAGCAGACGCAACTACCCCGTGCACCAGCCGTCCTTGGGGAGCCTCAGATCGAGGTCATCCGGCAGCTCGGGGTCGGTGGTGATCCGACTGGCCACACGCCATGATTCGACAGACCTGCCGTACATACTCAGCCTAAGAGACACGGCGGGAAGTTAACGACTTTTTGATTTTGATACTAGCGTAACATGTGAAAGACAAGAGGGACGAGTTGGAGCACAGAACAGCACTGCACAGCACAGCCAGCACTGCATCATCGCTTATGACTTATGACTATAACGGCAAACGCATTGGATAGAGGGCCAGCTAGAATACCTCTAATTTTAATGTTTCTTGGTACATATTTTGTCACAAAATTCAATCTTGCTTACTCGAAGGCGAATTACTTACCTAATTATGCTGATGGACTTGGTTCAGGCTCATGTCATTGTTGTTCGCTGTACCCAAGCTTGCGGTGAGCGATAAGATAAGCAATCCATGCTTGCAAGTTGCATGTCTGCGCATGTGAAATTCTTCCCTCAAGGTGGGCTTTGCTCCACTAAAAATCCAGCATCCCCAACCATTGCGAATTTGCGATCTTGTCTGCCACCAACCTTTCCAATACAGGGACAACACAAGAGTTTGCGCTTCATTTGACTCGCACTGCTAACCCCCAAAAATGCCTCCCGATCCAGCTCCCCCTCCTCTCCCCCTCGCCGCCAACCGCGCCGCCCTCTCAAATCGCATATCCCTCCTCCTATCATCCCAGTCCTCGGTTCTCAAGACCATGAACCCCGGCCGTTCTACTTCTACTCCCTCCGCTGCGCGACGACGACTCAACATGCCGGATGACGACGAGGACTTTGCGCTCGGCGGATCTCGGTCCAACGAAGGAGTGGGATACGTACCCGACAAGAAGGACGTGCAGAGGACGGTCAACTCCAAGGAGGAGCGCATGCTGGGGGGGAGGAGGAGCGCGGGAAAAGCCACGGGCAAGGGGGCGGCGAAGAGGAGGAGGGTGGACGAGAGCGAGAGCGAGGAGGATGTGGGGAGGAGTGCGCTTGGCAAGAGGAAGAGGCCGAGGAGGGAGGTCGAGGAGTCTGAAGCTGAGACGCCGGATGGTGATGCCGGGAAAGAGAAAGAGAAAGAGGCAGAGGCAGAGGCAGAGGGTCATGCCGATATCGAGGTTGGTGGGATAGACGAGGTAGCCGGGCAGAGTGCCACGGCGAGTGGGGGGACAACGACGACGACGAACAAGACGAAGCCCAAGAAGAAGAACAAAAAGAACAAGCAGAAGCAAACGAACGGGCATGGGGATGGGGAGTAGTAGGACATGGAATCCGCCTACCTACTCTAGAATCCAACCTACAAGATACCCATCATGATTCCACAGCATTTATTCACAAGTCATGACCATCAAAAATTAAGATCCATCTTGCTCCAAGTGTGCAAATAGCATTGTTACAACACTCTATACAAAATAGATATTCCGTGAAGCAATGAATCCTCGCCCACAGTGACACAATCCATTCATCCATCCATTCATCCATCCATCCATCATCCATCTCCCCCCCAAGGCCTGTCCTACGCCCCTCATGCAGAATCATACCCCATAAAAATCCTATTATAGATACAACCTTCCTCCCCTCCGTCATGAAAGATATAATCCATAATGATAAGGCATCGCACTGCCGTTGCCGTGCCACCACCCATGCACCGCTTCTCCCAGAAAATGCGCCGCCTTCCTTCCCAGGCATACAAGAAAACACCTCTCTCTCTCTCCCCTGTGAGTGAGGGTAGAAAACTCCATGGGGGTATAAAAACAAAAGCCCCCGGGCCCATGGGCCGCCGTAATGCTTCGCGCTGGCAATGAAAAAAGCCTCCGTTCCCCAAACTCTAGTCAGTCCAATTTCCTGTACTCCAAACCAGGCGGCAACTCGCCAGAACGCTCTTGGTATGTCCAACCCTAAGACAATATATCCCAAAGAAAACGGTTTCCGAAACCACTAAAAGAAGAAAAGTGTATATGCATGAGTGCGATATCCAAAGAATATAAAAAATGCCCATATTTAACGACCACTGCTGAGTTTGCGATTGTTGCTCTTGTGTTATGCATGACAGCGAGGCTAGAAACAAGCCAAATGCAGGTCTACTGCATTCGCTTTCGTTTCCTGTCATCTTCTCCTCGGGGATCCTCGTCCTCATCTGACCTCTCGGCCGTGTCGCTGGGGTTCAGAATGTGAGCCATGCTGCCTCTCCTGGTCGGGGGAGCCGAGTGATCCTTGACTGCGAGGTTCTTGTTCTCGCGACCCGCTGAGCCCCAAGACCAGCCTCCGAATGTGTCAGAGGCACCACTGGTGCCGTTAGGAGCAAATGGGCCGGGAGGGGTAGTTGGTCGGGATTGAGGATGCGGCTGTGACGCCGCCGCGAGAGAATACGTCGATAATGAGTCACGAATTCGTTGATCTTCTGGGCCCACGCGGCTGGGAGAGGATGGCCACGGAGCCGATGGAGCGCCAGAGCTGAAGGGAGAGGGAGTCGGTTGCCATCCGTGGGCACGAATATCGGCGGCGGTATGTCGGCGAGCGAGGCTGCCAGGAGCAGGCTCCACGTTCGAGAGAGGATGGGGGGCTGGAGGCGGCGGCGGTGGGCCTGTGCGCAACGGCGAGGACTGTGTGGTGCTGCTTCCGCTAATGGATCCATAAGGTCTTCGCGTGCTAACCGACAGGTTAGAGGGAACAGGTGGTCGGTAGAAGTTCTGGCCGCGTGCCTGGGGGACAGCCAAGTTGGGGCCTCGTCGTTGGTCGTCCTGGGCAAGCTGTCTCGGGGATACTGGGGCGTTCTCCACACCAGCAAAGTACTGCTGTCGACCAGCGTAAGGGGGCTCTTGTGGGGGCTCGTCGATGGTCCGAAGAATGTCGGCCTGCCTCTGGATTTCGCCCTGCAGGGCGATTACTGATAGACCTGTTAGTGCTGGCAATTAAGCAGGTTGCGCAGATCACAAACCATCACGAGAAACGGGGCTGTCAGCGGGTACAATAGAGAGCATCGTCCTCGACAATTCCTGGTTAAAGTGAAGAAGTCGGTTGACCGTGTCCATGGCAGCCTGGTTCTTGACGTGCATGTAGTGAGCCGCCTCCTCGCTCCTCTGCAGGCGGGAGCTTAGGTCGAAGAGAGTATGCTCAATATTGACGAGTCTAGCGTCGGCGCTGTCTGGGGGGAGGGGAATCGGCTCGGCGGGAGTGCCCGGCTGTGATGTCGCAGATTTGCTGTAGTTGCTCTCGCGATGAACAAGGGCATGCCGACTCGCACGACGCTTGATTTCTCGTAGGCCGACCAGGTCACCCCGCTTAAAGTTTCCATTGCCATGCTTAAATTCCCACAGCGTCGTGTCGGGATTGCCGGTGTGGAAAACGTCGCGTTCTGCAAGGTGGTTAGGCGCTGTTGCAGCTGAGCGCGGTTGAAGCGGAAGTTTCTCACCCTTGTGGAATCCATACATGTTCAGCTGTCTCACAAATGAAGAGATGTTGGTGTGCTTGAAGTATTGGCTTGGGAAGAGTTAGCGCCATCGAGGGGAGGGCAGTGAAAAGATCGTGTCTGCACATACGATAGGACCTTGGAGAAGTCAGCCGAGGGCGACATGACGAAGCTCTCGGCGCTCGCAGACCATGATATCAGATGCTGAATATTGGGGTCCTCCAGCATGCTGGCCACACACACACAAGGTTAGCAAACGGGCTGCCGCAGCCGAGGAAGACAGTGCCTCACTTGTATAGCTTGTGGATAAAGGCCGTCTGAACGATCTTGGGCTGGTGTACGGCGGCGGCGGCGGGAGGGGGAGCAGGCATGCTATTGGAGTTGGCGTTGCTGCCGTTGTTGACGGCGCTATTCGATTCCGGACCTGGGGAGTTCTTCGGTCGATCGCTGGGCTTGCCATTGGCATCGGAATCGGAGTTATGGTTGACGGTGGACGAGGGCGCTGGAGAGGTGATGTCCATCGGGTCACCAGAGTTTGGAGGAGACATCTTGATGGTAGGAGTAGGTATGGGAATGACGCGAGCACCCATTGACTCGCTATGGGAGATCGAGGTCGAACGAGGGAGGGTCTCAGTTCTGACGGCCATGTGCGCTGTAGCCATGGTGGTCAGTCGACAAGTAGGCCAGGAGAAGACGACGGCGACAAGGCAGAGCCAGCGGGGCAGCACCGAGGGCGGTAGCGGTTGCGATGTCAAGGAGCGTGTAGATAATAGTCGAGAGAAGGCGGGAGGAAACAGGGACGACGAGGACGAGGACGAGGACGAGGACGAGGAAGGAGTAGGTAGAAGTAGGAGGGTGGGCACTCGAGCCGATGGGGGGGTGTGAGGAGTGGGCGTGCAGCGGCTAAACCTTGAGGAGACGACGCGGGAAAGGAAAGAACAGCCCGGATGAAAGAATCGCAGATGCAAGACGGTGGACCAAGAAGCCGATGGGTGCCGGGACAAGCGACGGGCGACGGCGAACGCAAGAGTGGGAAGCGGAGTCGGGATCGGAGCCGGGAGGAAAGGTGGAGGAGAATGTCATGGGCGCGTAGCGGAGACTTACCTCATTCTCTGGGCGCAGAAGCTGGTGTCTTGGGGTTTCCGGTCAAGCGATTGCCGGCGCGGGGAGCGAATGCGCAACTATCGCTGGGCGTCGGTAGAGCGAGGTGAAGCTAGGTGACAGCAGAGTAGAGGGCAGCGAGGGAGGGAGGGAGAGACAGAAGGACGGGGTCGTTGCGGGAGGATAGATAATAGAAAAGCGCGGCGGCGACGGGCGCGATTCGCAGCCGGCGGGCTGGCTGACTTGGTTCGCACCTTGCAGTTGGCCGTTGGCCAAGTTCAGCAGGTCTCTCCAGGTAGGGAGGTCGGTCGCTGAGGTTAGGTTATTCGGCGGGCACCCTGGCTTGGGCGGTGCTGTGATCAGCCTCGCATAGGGGCCTTCAGGGCGGTTGAGCTTCTAGAAGGCGGGGGAGAGGATAGGTACGATATTTGTCGCTGGCTTGGTCCTAGCGGCTGACAGTGGCCCAGGTCAGAGGGATTAGAGAGTCGAGGTGCGCGATGCGCTGGGGCTTTCTGCGGCGAAGCGAGAGCAAAAAAGGTGATGGCGGCCAACAGCGACGGAAACAGCGATGAACCAGAAGCCAGGCAATGGCAGCTCCAGCTAATGATGAAGCTCGGTGAGGCCGGGGTTTGGATCCAAAGAGGGCTTGAAAAAGAGGCTTTTGGCTTTGGGGGGATGAGAGGCACTGCTAGCAAATGGTTTGGGTTTGCTGGCGAGGTACGGGAACAGGCGGGGGGGAACAAGCTTCTTTCACAAGCTGATCAAGAAGATTTGCGAGTGGCGGAAAATAGAGGGCTGAGCGTCGAGCTGAAGGCTTCCGGACAGTTCAAGGCAAGACAGTGTGCAATCTAATCCTCGTGACGTGGGTATGGGAATGCTCAAGCTGTGGGTGGCGGGTGAGGTAGTCGAGGCGTCTCAGAAGAATGGTAACTAAGAGGGGAACAGAAAGCAGCCAGGGAGAGAGAAATCAGACCCCAGGACCCAAGAAACTGGAGAGACAATGGACGGGATGGGGGGCGATCAGATCCAATACGAGATTGACAGTTGACGAGGCGGAGAATGCCCTCTAGTTGGACCTTCAGAGGGGGCTGAGGGGGTACCTAAGCAATACGGAGTAGAAGGATGGAAGAATGGAAGAGAAGGGTGTGAGGGTGAAAAAGGAAAGCTGCTTGTTGGTCGGAATCAAGAGAGACAAGAGCTCTGCCAACCCTCTCTCTAGAACTGCACGGAAACAAAAGGCGATACAGCATCGACAGGATCAGGGTTGGGGATGGGGATGGCACTGCTACTCACGGAGGGATGGGAGGGAGATGGGGGCTTGGAGAAAATAGCATCCAATCGAGAAGCCTCCAGTTCCAAGATGCAGCCCACTCACACACACTACAACCCTCTAGCACCCGCACCCACAACCCACAATGGAACCCATCTGTGCCATCCCCCCCAATCTCGCTGCCCACGCCTGTCGTCAAGTTACGCCCACGCCCGGAAATCCCACGCCCTGAGATGCACGCCTCAAGCAACTCAGGCCGTC
>JABFEP010001013.1:0-23477 GCA_013618265.1 Fusarium albidum
TCGACCGAGGCGGTCACGCCGACGATGAGCAGGAACTCGCCAAAGGCGGTGCGCAGCCAGATGCAGGAGATGAGCACCGATAACACGATGGCGCCCATAGGATCGATCCACCACAGCAGCTTGGCACCGCCGACAGAGGTGAGGATACCGAACCCGTTGATGAGGAGGTCGTTGCGGTGGTCCTGCCAGAGAATGTTGACCTGGCTGTACTTGTCCTTGATGGCCCAGCAGTACAGGAAGAGCGCAAACTTGGTGGCGAAGGCGCAGCAGACAGCGACGACGGACGGGAGGTAGAACTCCTTGTCATCGGCTGCCTCGACCAGCTCCTGACAAGCAAAAGAGATGATGATGAGAGAGACGGAAATCATGAGGAAGCAAAACACAATGTTGCCCACCGTCTCGAGGCGAGCCTTGCCGGCGGGGAAGCGCCGAGGATCGACGTGGCGGATGGCTCGGGCAGAGAGGATGAGGGTGAGGTTACTAAGAGGGTCGAAGATGGAGTCGGCCATGGTGGTGAAGAGCGAGAGCGAGCCCGACGAGATGGCGGCGAAGAGCTGCAGGGCCGAGAGCACAACGTTGGCGGTGAGGGAACCCCACACGGCGATGCGGAACCTGAGCTGGTCCTCGCCATGCTCCTGGCGGGCCTGATCGCGATGCTCCTCAACCGACTTGAGCATGCGCTCAATGGCCGCGTTCTGGTTCTTGTAGAAGCCCTGCAGCTTGCGCGCCTTGACCTTGGGCCTCACCTTCTCGGGGACACACTTGCGACCGACGGCGCCGTCGCGCTTCCGGGACGTGTTCGCCTTGATATCGGCCAGGTCGGTGTCCGTCTTGTAGGCGCGCGAGAGGCCGTACGGGTCATGGTCCAGGACACTTGGCTGCCGGCGACCGGTCGCGGTGACCTGGCTCTCGACATCTGTCATGTGGGAGACATTCCGGACAATGGTTTCATTGTCGTCGGCAGAGGCGGGCTCAAAGGCCGTGCTGGAGGCATGTCGGGCGGTCGAGTGCCGCGAGCTGCTGCGCTCTCGCTCAATGGACTGAAGGCGGATGGCGTGCGGATGGTGCGTGATGGTGTTGTGGCCGTCGGGGGTCATGATGGGCGGCTGCGGCGTCAATGGAGCGACCAGCGGTGAGCTGAACAGTTCTCGAAGAAGAGAGAGACGCGGGGAAGCTCTCTTATCGAGGTGAGGCGGCGGCGGCGGCGGCGGCACTTGAGACGATGCAGCCTGTTTTCTTGACGCAGCAGATGGCCGGAAGACTGATGCCGTCTTCTACTCCTGGGGAATAATATTAATATCCTCGTAGAGATAGAAACGGGTGAACAAAAGGATGTTGTTGCAAGAGCAGGAACGAAAGGTGCAAAGGGCGGAAAAGGATTTCCCTCCTCAACAAGCTCTTTTAGCGCTGCATGAAAAAACACCATCGTCACCACAAGCGTCAAGGCGGCCAAGTCGGTCGGTGGTCGGGGTCGGTCACATGCCCCATGTCCGTTTCCACAAGATCAGATGAATTTGATTCAAACCCTGATTGATAACACGACAGCAACACCCGGTCCCCGAATGTCATTCTGTCCCCAGAACCAACCAACCAGCCATGTCTTGTCGACTACCCACGTGGGTTGCAAAGATTGCGAAAGACTGACGAGACGAGCGGCTTGGGGATTTACGTCAATAGCTAGCGTCCTTGCTGCCGGGACCGTCGGTCGATGGCAATCCCACGCTGGCGAGATGATCGTCGTCGAGGGAGAGCAGATGTAGCTTGATCATGACATCTTAACAGAATGGCATACGTCTGCGCTTGCGGGATCGATAGCGCCCAAGATCAGTGGTACTACTGTAGGGTCAGTGCCAACCAGGGGTTCGTGATGACGGGAGGCCCCCCTCTCCCCCGCTCCAGGATGCTTGGACTCTGGAGCGGAGTGTCGCCTCCGGGCCGTGGGAAAAAGGACGGGAGAAATGGCTGTTAGTTCAACCAAAAGGCGGACGGACGAAAGACGTTGTTGAATTAAGCAGCGGCTGAGGTTCAGTTTATAACCCACATCGGCCCCGACATGCGTACAAAACGGCCGGGGGGCTGGCCATTTCATATCCGTTAAACCTCTTGGATTACGGGCGTCCCCGGAACGGATTACGGCATCCGGGGCCCGCCGTGACGCAAGAAATCTTTTTGGCTTGGGATATGCGATGGGCGGTGATGAGCAGAGGATTGACAGAATCTAGCCCGCCACAAATCGAGCTGTTCTGCTGGCGTCTAGCTTGTAACATTATATAAACTGTACAACGTCGCCGCTCACTCTGTAGAAATAACAGTACACCGCTCAAATCGTACAGGACTCCAAACCCTCGAGAGCCTCACAAAAACCTCAAGAGGCCAGCTGGACTATAGCTTGGCCTCGATCGGCGCGTTCTCCAGGCTCCTCTCCAAGATCCAGTCCACTACATCCTTCGCAAACTCCTCCTGGCACAGATCCACATGCAGTGCGTGGTACGCACCCTTGTATGTCTTGACCATCTTGTCCGCGATGTCCTGCCGCTTCGCAAACTCGATGGCGGCGTCGTAGCTGCAGGCCTTGTCGACATCACCATGGCCTATCCACAGCGACCGCACTTCCTTGGGTAGCTTCACGGTCCCGGACTGCAGCGCTGACGTCCGGTCGAGCAGCGACGCCAGGCCCTCCAGCGTGCCCGTGTCGTGGCACAGCGGGTCCTCGGCGAAGCCCTTGACCACCTCGGGCTTCCGCGTCAGATTCTCGGGAGGAAGGGTGTGCTTGAGCTGGAAGTTGGGGAGCAGTCTGCCCACCAGCCGGCCCGCCGCGACCTTTATGAAGCTTGGGTTCTCCTCGGGCGCGAACCCGATGAACGGCGCCTCGAGGATCCAGCCGCGCACCTGGCCCACAAGCTCGGCGTACCGCGGATCGGCCGCGAGCGTGAGCACCTCGCCGCCGCCCATGGAGTGGCCGAGGACAAAGACCGGCACGTCCGATGGCAGCTTGCTCTGAAGGAAGGTAGCGATCTCACCCACCACCTGGGATGTCGGGCCAGTGAGGCCCTTCTCCGACGGCTTCTTGACGCTGCGGCCCCAGCCGCGCTGGTCGAAGCCAAAGACCTGGATGCCGTTGGATGCCAGGATGCGGAACACATCGTTGTACCAGTTGATGTGGTCGCTGAAGCCATGGACGAAGACGACCTTGGCTCGGACCGGACCTTCCGGCTAAGCCGTTGTCAGCTTCTGCCTTTTGTTGATTTTCAATGTCAGATCATGCCGCGTACCGTCCAAGTCTTGGTATAGAGGCTGGCGCCTCCCACCTCGAACGTGCCCTCAGTCTCGGTCGACATGGGTGGAGGTTTGTATGGGTGCTCAACGATGCAAATCACGACGTCGCCAAGCTGGTAAGTATCAAGCTCAGGGCGATTGAGACGAGAGGTTTGGTTCTATGATTAAGCAAGGGCCGTCCGAGGAAGACAGGGTGGGATTCCTCCGAGGGTGGCTCCATCCACAGGCATGCCGTTTTGGCTTGGAGCAGGCTCGGGTCACATGTGACAGTCAACCTTCAAAACCCGGAACATAACTCAGCCATTGGCTTCGCATCAGAATGAGGCTTGAACTGCGCCGCGCTAGAATAAGCCTTTTATTTGCCTGCGCTCTGTTGAGAAGCGCTGCCGATAGCTTTTTGGGGCGCGGTGAGGGGTGCGGGTGCGTTCTTGGTTGTCGTTGAATCCATGGATACATATGTTGCATCTTGACAGCGGCTGGTTACGTCATTCGAAGCATGCCCCAGGACTGCCGGATGCGACCTTACAAAACATCAATATTGAACCTCTTCTTGTCTATCCATGGCTGCCCATCCCCTCGCCACATCCACCCCTCCATTTTTATGATTCAAAATGACTACTGTAGACCGGACCGGACCGACGCCAATGAAAGTAGGGTGTCTGTCTGTCGAGTGGAGTTCTCTCCGCGGCTGCCTGTGTAGCAGGGTCATCTGTCGTCGAGCCCCCGACGTAGATAGGATATATAATGTACATGATTCGTCTAACCCGTTCCCTTCCCCCGTAATTTGCGAGATTGGACCTACCGTATTACACCCTTGCGATACAACGTGCTTGCTCTATTCCTAAACACAAACATCTCAAGGACGACGCTTGTCCTCGTTCCTCGAGTGCCTGCTCTCCTCCTCCTCTTCTCCGAAAGCCTCAATATCGTCATCTTCTTCCTGCCTCGCTAGGTCATCCCCAAGCTCTTCGGCCTCAGTGATGTGCGCTCGAGACGCCGCACTTTCCTTCTGTGGCACCTCGCTACCACTCATCTGCCACTCCATCAACCTGCTGAATGCACTCTCCTTATCCGCTGCCAACTGGCTGTAGCTGCCAATCTCGGCGACCTTGCCTTCATTGTTGAGAACAATGATCTGATCGGAACGCTTGATGGTAGACAGACGGTGGGCGATGGAGATGGTGGTGTTCCGGCCTCGCAGAAGGCCAGCAAGAGCCTCGTTGACCAAAGTTTCCGACTCGGCATCGAGGGCTGATGTAGCCTCGTCAAGGATCAGGATATCGGGGTCCTTGAGGAGTGCTCGTGCAATGGCGATACGCTGCTTCTGGCCCCCAGAAAGCTGAGAGCCACGAGCACCGACTTGAGTCTCCAGGCCTTCGGGAAGGTCGCTGATAAAGTTGCAGTTGGCTCGTCGGGCGGCGGTGATGATTTCGAAGCGGCTCGCCTGGGGCTTTCCGTAGGCAATGTTCTCGGCAATGGTACCGGAAAATAGGACCGGCTCCTGTGAAACCATGCCAATTCGCCTCCGCAGAGACTTGATGTTCATGCCGGAAATGTCCTGGCCGTTGATGGTGATGGAGCCAGATGTGGGATTATAGAACCGTAATAGAAGAGATGCAACCGTGGACTTGCCACCTCCCGACGGACCAACCACACAGACGTTACTACCGGATGGGATCTCGAAGTTGATGCCGTTGAAGATCTTGACGGCTGGCCGGGTGGGATAGGCAAACGAAACGTCCGTGAACTTGATGGGCCCTTGTGCCGACTTGACCTGGACGCCGACCGTCTGATGGATTCCAGGTTTGCGATCTTGAAGTTCAAACAGTCGACTAGCGGCGCCAACACCCTTCATGAGCTCCGAGTAGAATCCTGACAGGCCGAAGAGACTGGAACCTGCAAATGCTGTGTACATCATAAAGGAGGTCAAATCTCCCAGCGACATGGACCCGTTCCGCACGAAGCTGCCTCCCATGACCAGCATGGCTAGGATAGTCATGTTACCAGCCCAACCAGTGGAAGCAAAGAAAGTGGCTGCAACCAGCGACTCCTTTCGACCCAGAGCAAAGATCTTTCGGATCTGTCGGTTGTAGCGGCTGACCTCTTGGACTTCACCAACAAAAGCCTGGCTGGTCTTGACGTTGCCGAGTCGCTCCTCTGCAATCTTGGTCAGGGTACCCAAATTTTTCTGGATTGACCTGCTGATATTCCGGATAGTTCGGCCGTAGAGGAAAGCTCCCACGGCGATGGGAGGGAACATGAGAAGCAGCAGACCAGTGAGCTGGGGGCTCGTCCACACCATGATAGCGAAGCCGGCGCCTCCGCTGAAGAGGGCTCGAAGACCGTCGCTCAGATTCTGCGTCACCGACTTGCCCACAATGACAGTGTCGGAGCTTAGTCGTGAGATAAGGTCTCCCACTCGGTTCGCATCGAAGAATTCGGCGTCCTGGACATATGTGCGTCGGTAGAGCTGAGAACGCAGTCTGGCGACGACTCGCTCACCGACAATGCGAAGAAGGACGACTCGGCCGAAGTTGGCCATGGCGCCCAGTGTTAGGATGGTACCAAGGCCAAAGAAGAACTGGTTCAGGGTAAAGCCAAAGAGCCGTATATCGTCGGCCTCGCCCTTGGTGGCGAGATCTAGGATTCGACCAACGGAGAAGGGAATGGACATGGTAACGCTAGACGAGATGACGAGAAAGACAAAGGCAATAGCGAGCCATCGCAGTTCTGGCCGGGCGATCTTGATCAGCCGCCAGATCTCATCTATCCCAGCTTTGCCCTTTACTTTTCCCTCCCGGGACAGCTTGGCAGACAGATTAATCTGCGCGGCCCGAGCAGCCTTCTCGCTCTTGGTAAACTCTTGCTTGTGTTCATCCTCCGCAAGGCTGCGCTTAGCCTCGAGCTCAGTGGGCTTCTTCACGCCTTCTTCGACTTTGGTTTGGAGATCTTGTAGTAGACGGGGCGCCGTAGAGAATTGGCGCAGGGCCTTTGCTACAGAGCCATGCTGAAGAAACCGGCCTGGGGCCTGGAGAAGCGGAGTACCGGTTTGGGCACTGAGCGCCGATGATCGGAAGGTCGCGATGGAGAACGACGGTAGGGCGGTTTGGCGCGCCGACGAGGCGTGGAAGAGTCTTGCTTGGAAGAGAGGAGCGTCGGGTTTGCAGAGGGAAGCGGCCAATGGACTTCGCGATGCGGAGAGAGGCACTCGCGAGGACAACGGAGAGGTCTCGGCGAGGAATGGGAGCAGCACTCGGCGAGCTACTCCCGAAACCATGGTGAGGGCGGGGGATTGTTCAGACGACCACTCAGCGGAGCATGTTCAGACACCGTGCTGTTCGCCGGGGTAAAGGGCAGAGCAGAGCAGGGCTGGGGCGAGCCGTGAGGGTTTGTAAGCTGGAGAAGTGTTGTTAGAAAAATTCAAAGTGGAAGTTGTGATGCCGTCATCGTCGCGGCATTTCTCAACCTCCGATGTGCGAAGGGCAAAGGCTTGAAATTTGGGTGGGGCCCGTCGCGCTCGTGGCGTCCCTCGGCCGGAGCTACGCGCTTTCAGACCCCAACCGATCCGAGGCCGATGCAACTGGTTATTAGTCCGAATGAGAGCGGCAATGGCTGACCCAGTGGAACATCAATGCTATACATATTTGTATTAATTGCCTTATGAGTGGATTGTTGGGTGAGCACATAACAGTTTGGTCGATACGCAATCATGGACGATGTCGATAGTTGAGCCACCAAAAAGACACGTATAACTACATATACTAAATACCATGCGCCAGTAACAATTGACCCAATCCTCCCCTAATCTTAGGTCGAAGCAACCGACCTTGAGGAATTAGTCCCGAGATACAAATACATCAAGCTTGTTGAACATTATGCAAATACTGATTCATGTCCTCCAAGCAAATGAATGACACGATCAAACACTAGGAACCCAATCTTGTGTCCGGGATTATTATGACTTGGTATCCTCCTTAAGCATTTCGGCGACATCGGCATCGATGCCATCATCCCCTCCCAAGTCAGGAAAGTCGTCGGTATCGTCGACTCGGCGCCGCTTATTCGATCCGTTGGTCGAGATGGGCAGCGACTGGTAAGCCGAACCAGAGCCTCCAGCCGTAGCTGCCAGACTCTCCTCATGGTTTGGTGCAACGGGGATAGGCTCGTCGAAAGCCGCCATAGCTGCTGGAGGAGTGAGGGCCTCCATGGCAGGAGGAGTGAGGGCCTCCATAGTGGGAGGAGTGAGGGCCTCCATCTCAGGCCTGCCGGGCTCTGGAGGTGCCCCGGCACTATCTCCCTCCCTTGGGGGGCTGTTGCCGTCCGCAGGGCCAAGAGCTCGCATGATGCCCACTTCCACTTGATGCTTTTTGTCTTCAATCTCTGTTTTTCGAGAAGCCAACTGCGACGCCGCGGACTTTTCTTGCTCCAAAGCAGCTCGATTCGCGTCAAGCAGCTTTTCCAGACCAGAGATTAGGCACTCCCTGGCCTTGACACATTCCGCAACTGCGCTCTCAGCGTTGGCGAGGGTCTTGAGAAGACCATTCAGGCGCGCGGCGTAAACTGGCGCTGAAGGAACTGGCGTTGATGAGTCTGTCTGCTTTTCATACTCTTGATCCGCCGACGCGATCGTCCCCTTGAGTGGAATGCTCAACTTGGTGACATTTTGGTGAGCTGAAACCAGGGGAGAAAACTCTGCTGGAACCGGAGTCGCACCAGCACCGCTACCGAATGGAGAGCCTCCAAAGCCAGGTTTGGCGGTGCCGCGAGCCCTGTCTAGTTCTGTCCAGGATATTAGCACTCGTTCTTTCTGGGCATGCTCATAACTTACCTTCAATACGTGCGTCGACGGCCTGCTGAATCGGAGCTTCGAAAATTGCTCGATCCTTCCAGACATCAATCACACGCTTGAGCTTCATCTGGAGCTCGGTGGGTGCACCCTTATAAGCAATGGTGACAGCCTCGGCGACCACAGGGGAGAATGCGATAATAAAGTCATCCTTATGGCGGATCTTGGACTGCTGGGCCACCTCTACATTCGCCCGAATAGTTAGCTGATGTCGATGTTGTCACATCTTCGACAAAGCAAGGCGTACCGTTGGCGAGATAGATCAAGCTCAATCGTTTCGCGCTGGAAGAGTCTTTGAGGCGTTGCAGCCAGAGCTGAACGGTGCGATCCGCGTGTCTCCTGTGTTCATGTGAGTTCGTTGTTCATCTAGGCCTGCAAACTGGGTGACATACCTATGGAACATGATCCATTGGGCAGCGGTTGCGATGCTATCATGACTCTCGTTGAGCGAGGAGAGCCGCGCCAGAACCGAGTCGTCATTGTAAGCCATGATGATTGCACAAACCTCTCTGCAACTGGGAGCCGACAGAAAGCTGAGGCCTGGTACGCGCCCTCCGATGAGTGAAGGAGACGGCGCAGGGTGTCAATTTTAAAAGCGTACTCTGAGGCTGTTGCTGTGGTACCACTTAAAAATGTCTACGACAGCTACTTGCAGGGAGTTTGTGAGAGCTTGCGCCAACCGACTCCCTTACATAACCAGGCTAATATGAAGCTTGATGTGATCTGATTCGCCTGGAAATGTTCGCTGTATGCTTTCGACAGATGCGTGACCGAAGATTGGGATGAAGCGGAATGTTTTCTCTAGTAAAACGAGGAGAGTTTATGGAACAGGAGCTTGGGCGACATCGAGAAAAATATCCGCTAAGAGAAAAATAGCTTGTAAGTGCATGGTTTCATGTGAGTATATGGCATTATTCAATAAATCAGACCCACTATACTAGCTGTTTTGGGCAGACAATCATTCACCGCCTGGCAGATTCCACCTCATCAGCTAAGGTGACCAAGTTGGCAGTACCTGAATAGGAGGACCGCAACAACAACAGCATCACTCATTATCGTCGCCTGAAACAACAATCAACCGCACACACATCGCCATCCTCCCACACCACTGTCACAGCTGCGCACGTCTTTCTAGAAGACAACTCTCCCTTGCGCATCCGAAAATGGCGGACCGATTCCCATCTCTCGAGGACTTTGATTCCGGGGGTGAGTCCATGACGACACACGCGCGAGATGAGAGCTGACTTGGATTTCTCAAGCGCAAACTGATATCAAGGACCCCTCGGCCGATCCTTCGACTGACGACTTCCTCGCTCGCGAGAAGGCCCTTCTCGGAGATGACGCAGACCAGTTCGCGACCAACGACGATGCTGCTGCCTTCGACGGACCCGAAGGTGACCTCCTCGGTGGCGGCGGCAATGAGCAGTCGACATTCGAGTCCCAGTTTCCGGACTTGACCAATGCCTACGCGGTGAGTTACTCGTGTGGCGGACGGGACGTGAGACACAGAAGCTGATATCAACACAACACTAGGGTACTGGAATTACACCCGGCGGAACCGCAGTCACTGGACCTTCTGTAAGCTACAACTCGGGATACCAAGCCTATGCAGAGGAAGAAGAGGAGCCCCAAGTCATCAAGGAGTGGCGTGAGCGCCGGGACGCCCAGCTCGCCAAACGCTCGGAACAGTTTGCGGCCCAAAGGGAAGAGACGATCAAGGAGGCCCAACAGAACATCGATGACTTCTACGAGAACTACAACAACAAGAAGGAGAAGGGCATCTCTCAAACACAGAAGGAGGCCGAGGAATTCCTAGCCAACCGAGAGGATACCGTTTCTGGTGGCACCAGCTGGGACCGCATCGCTAAATTGGTAGACGTAAGCGGCAAGGGTACCAAGGGCGGTGCCTCGGGTTCCGGCAAGGAGCGTTTCCGAGAGCTGCTCTTGAGCCTCCGCAAGGACGAGAAAGCGCCTGGCGCCACGGGCTACTAGAGTGAGCTCGATTGGTTATCTACCCATCTACACCGTGACGGAAGATTGAAGGTCGGTGCAGAGCATCTTTGACCGCATCTTTTTGTCGATTCGTGCAATTTCCCGACTTTTCGGTGCTGTATTCTAGAGTTTAGGAGTCCAGGTTGATAATGGCAATGGCGTGTGAATAGAGCAACACGATTCATGGGTACACATCGGGTCCTAAAAGCAGTAAAAAGACGGCAGCTCCGCGCGAATATCAAATTGGGTTCATCTCCATCTATTGACACACTCCACTAGTCACATTGACCTTCCATTCTCTTGCGAGGTATTTGACAAGTCGACCAGGCTGCATCGTTTAGCTACCGAAGTAAGAGTTGTAGCCGAGGACCTTGCGGCCGGCACCGTAGAGGGTGACTATAGGATCGTCAGCATTTAAGCTCGCATCGCAACCTGCTCGTCCAAGGTTTGCTGTAAGAAACTCACCGCCAAAGGTGCCCCAGAGGACGAGGAGGTAGGGAGTCAGCAGGACGCGGCTGCGGGAGCCCTGTCAATTCGGTCAGCGGGAAGGTCGGCGGGACAGTGAGGTGATCAATTCGATCATACAATAGTCCACAGTCGGACGTGGTTCTTGTAAGCGGCCTGGTAGAATCGCTGGTACTGAGGCACCGGGTTCTTAGCGTTGATCATGCTGCGAAGGCGTCAGTGATGGATTCTCGTATGATGTGATGTCGATAGTGTCGGGGGCTCGGTAACGGCCATTGCGGTCGGTATAAGAGGTCGCGGCCATCGGGAGAATCGGCTATGGATCAATTGTACGTACCCCATTTTGACGACGTTTGGAGAGAGGCGCTGGAGGCTTTGATGGTTGGTTTCGGGTGGGGGAGTATGTGGTGAACGGAAGATGTCGATGTTCGGTTGAAGAAATGAGGCCATAACCTGATTGGAGCCGAATGCCAGGCATGACTCAGCAAAGCCACCGGGGCTCTCGTTGGCCCCAGGACGTAGCTCTCGGCGAGCGAATCAAAAGAAGAAGAAAAAAACCGAATTGCCAGAGTTGGGTTTAATAAATGATATAGCAATCGGATTGCTGTCTTGACCTTTTGGTTTACGACGGTGTCAGTGATTTCATTTCTCCAACAATGTACATCAACATCAATGCGGTCGCATGAAAAAGTCGGTTGAAGCTGATAGGAGCCATGCATCGAACGCTGAGGGGTGTCCATCGCTCTTCATCTTCAAGTGCCCGAGCTCCGTCCATTTCAAGCTCTCAGTCTTTGAACCTCTCGCTCGTTCGAACACAGATCCGGTATTTAGCGATTGCGCCTTCATTGACTCCCCCGAGGCTCCCAAAAGACGGGGTATTTTCTTCTCGCGCCGCTGAGAATGCTGTGAAGCAGCAGAAGAAATGGATCTCGGATGTTTCCCACCTGCCCAGCCAACAGCCCACAGACGAGGCAAACTTGCTCACGCCTTTGGGTATCCCGCTGCATGAGGGTGAGCGGTCTGACGTTCCGGCCCAAGGCACCGCGACGGACGGGGTGTCTGCTTGGGAGCGCCGCGTCGTGAATACTCGCCACAAGCACGGAGACGAGGGGGCGTGGGAGATGTTCCTGGAACTCCGAAGGAAGGGAGATGATGCCCTGGTGACGGAGCCTCGAGCAGATTTCTTACGCGATCATATCCTGGAGGCGGCACTGACAAATGCGAACCGGATGGAGGTGCTCTTCGCATTTGCGCAACAACTTCAAGCGGAATATGGCTTTGAGTGGCCTGAATTATATCTCAAGGTCGTCCACTTCTATCTTGGCCAAGGCGACTACGATGCTGCCTTTCTCTGGCACCTCAAGCTGATGCCGACCTTCCGCCCTGACCTGGATAGCTTTAGTGCTCTTGTGACGAGCTTCGTCGTTGACTTTTCGCCCGATGTTCAGAAGACCTTGACAAGGATATACATATTCAGCCCCTATCGCGAGCTATACGACTATGTTATCCCCGCTCTGTTCGACTCTGGACAATCTCATCCCGCCCGCGCTTGGAGGAAGAGATTCATGCTTTTCAACGATCATGCCAAGTCACCAAAGTCAAGCCGATTTCTATACTTCGTTTCCCGTTATTTCTCCACAGTACGGCTCACGCCGGAGGAACTGAGAGTTCTTGGGCGCGACGCCAATGCCGAGGAACCCTTGGAGGAGGCTGCAGCCGAAGACTCCCAACCAGACCAGCCTAAGGGTATTTACAGCGACAAGTTTACGGCTCGGTGGTTTGCGAGCTCCTGGACCTCTGCTGAGTTCGCCATCAACCTCATGCACAGGCTCGGCCTCCGTACCATTGGACCACGGGCACTGCAGTCTGTTGCGATCAGAGAGGACGATGCCAAGGGAGTAACTGAGCGCCTGTTCCAGCTCCGGAAACTGGGAATTGCTGTCGCCACCACAACATATTGCCAGGCCATTGTCTCTTTCGCCAAGAGAGGAGATGAGGACTTGCTCAGAGACCTCCTGCATTGCGACATTCACCCTGATGAATTTGATGACCCAGAAACGCGACAGATGCTGCTTACCGCCTCCGCAAGGCAGCAAAACAGGAGGCGAGAGCGGTTACTGCAGGAAGTCGAGGCCCTCAAGACTGTGTCATCATTCAGCCAGACGAAGTCCCTTGCTGAGGAATTAAATCAGAGTCTTGGCATGGCTCTGTCCAAAAATGGTCTCGCGACGGTGAGGAGACTCCTTGACCGGATGGAGGCCTCGAATGTCAGCATGGAGCAGAGGAACTCGGCCGCCCTATTGAAGCGGGTATTCAAAGACGTATGGTATCACCCCAAGATGGCCAAGCAGAAGGCGTACGGCTACCAGAAAGATCCGCAGATGGACAGGGCTATCCATCTGGCCTTGCGGGTCGCGTGTCATGATATCGCAGTCCCCATCAGATACTGGCAGATGCTGCTCTACAACCTGGGTCGGCGAGGGCGCTTCAGTGAGCTCGAGCAGCTCAGCTACGAGATATGCGAACTGTACAACCCGGACCTCGGAGGTCTGATCCCAGTTCACTGCTACGATCTGCCGCTGCTGCCCGGCTCTTCACCGTTCAGGCGCGCTAGGCAAAAGGTGGGATCGTGGCCCCATTACTTCTCAGAGGCCGAAAGCAATGACGAAGCCCAGGGCCACTTCCTGGAGGAGTTTTGGAAGGCTGAGATGGGCCTCGGCGGGGAAGAAACCGGCATCGAGCGCGCCGACAGGTCGCGGGAGGCAGATGATCCCGCTGCAAGGACATATTACATACCGGCCGATTTGCCATTCACCAACAGACAGCACCCGGTGCAAAAGATCTTCGACATCAGCCTGCAGCGTTCCATCATCAGGTGGGGCTTCGACAAGACCCTGGCACAGCAGCCGACCAAGGCATCTCTCATGAAGGTCAAGCAGGCTGGAATTAAGAGTTTCGACCTGGCATGTGGAGTACACCTGCTGGCCCAGCTGCGAGACCTGGGCGTCTACATCGATAAGCAGGTGGTGCGGAGCTCAATCATCAAGCGCATCGCAGTAGCACATCTGCCCGGCCGGCCCAGGGCCAGATCTAGAGACGACAGGGAGCTCTCGCCAGCTAACATGAAGCGGTTGATGGATGAGGCTTGGGGTTCCGAGATTCTTCCAAGTGAGTCTCAGCTGGCGACGGAACTCGAAAACCAAATGCCCAAGCTGTGGAAGAGCTACTCCAGGCTCTTCGAGAAGACATATGATCCAGATGGAGGGGATCCAGATGTAGGGGATCCAGATGGAGGGGTTGATTAGAAGAGGAGGAAGACATGATGACTCTAGCCTAGGCTCCTGGTATCTCGTCACACGACTGCTAAATAATCAAGCACAAATCTAGTAAAAATTGTTGTATTATTAGACCAACCAAAACCTTGACTCCAAATACATCAGCGGCAGGTCCTTCATGAGCTGCTTTACATTGTATTGGTACATGTATATAGTAAGCCGTCTCCAGCGTGACAGCGGGTATCCCTGGCATTGCCAATCATCAAACGCCCCCTAGCCGTGCTTCTTGGGCTTGATCAACAACAGGATAAATAAGCCGAAGATAATGAGAATTAGGAGAAGGATGATCTTGCGCTTAGTCGTCCTCCGCTGGTAGCCAGATGCGACGTTGAGTTCCTTTTCGGCAGCCTTGACGTCCGTGTTCATGCGCTCGACGTTGTAATCAATGCGGTCCAACATTGTACCCTGATCGATGACCATAGTCTGGAGGTCCCGGAACAGGTCGGATAGTTCGATGATGCCCTGGGCAATATCCTCGATCTCGCGTTCACGTTGGGCGATGGCGGCATCGTTGGAGTGCAGCATCTTCTGCTGGGTGGCTTGTTGGAGGGTGGTTTGCGAGAACGAGCGGTCGGCATCGGATTCTTGAAGCGATGGATCGAGGTAGGAACCTGGCTGGGGGGTACCGGATCGCTCCCCAGGACTTAGGGAGCCAAGTCCGCCCATGCCTCGAAGCTCTGGGACGCGAGGTTAGGGGATAGGTCTGAAGATGGGGAGCAGAAACACACTTTTTAGATATGCACTCTGCTTCTTCCTGAAGTTGGCGCTTGCTTCCTGAACTCTAGTGGCCAATGAGATCTGGATGTTCTTGGCCATGGTCTCCTCGGCCCTGGTGATAGTCCCTGCGTGCTGGGACTCGCGTACCATCTGCTCAACCCGCTGGATACACCGATGGCAGTCGTGAAACCCCTTTGTGATATCCTGGGTGAGCCTTTCTATCTGAGTCTCCTCGGTCCTCTTTGCATCCTCATCGTTGAAGCCGGGCAGGACATGCTTCTGGTGGAGCTTATCCAGGTTCTGGCCCTTGGTAGCGATGTTGGCGAGCAGGTCTGTGATCTCGTCGGAAACGTCGGCCCAGCGAGGCGGGAGCAGGTCCATCTCAATCACGGCATCGCCATCGTCCTCGAATGCGCCGGCCGATAGCAGGCCGCGGCGGTCGTCGTTCCCATAGCTGGTGGTGTAGGTGTCTGCGAGGGCACCGCCGGCAGAGGCGCCGGGTCCGTAGGGCCGCCGTTGGGTGGGATGGTGCGCGTACGACTGCCGGTAGGAGATGTAACTATTCCGAGAGAAGAGTCAGCACAGGTGGTCGACAGCTTGATAGGATCGCGAAGAACAAAGACGAGTATACAGTAGGGATCTCCGTACAGGTTAGTGCGGTCTCGCCACATGGCGGACGCCAACTGGAATAGTAGCGACCGTCAGGGTAAGTAAAAATGTGGAGTGGGATCTAGCAGAGCAAGCTGTAGGGGAGGCGTCATGGGACGGTCAATTTGGGCGTCGTCGTCATGAGAGAGATGGTCGCGAACGGAGTCGAGATACGGGTTGAGGCTGATAATAGGTAGCTGGCTTCGGCTGGAGCATTACGACACAGGTCGATGGAGTCCAGTTCGCGACAGGGGGGGTTGCCGAAGAGTGTCCCTTTCCGCTTTGGGGTCGGGGTCATGGGCCGGCCTGGAATCGGGATACGTACCACTCATACCAGCGACCTCTCCGTCCTGCTGGCGCACACACCAAACGGGAGCTTCCATGTTGCTTGAAGAGATCATTTGGGGACGGATTGACAGCTGGGGCCCTGATGAAACGCGCCGGAGGGAGCCGCACAGTGCCAGAAAACTCCATACGCCGACACATGCCATTTTCTTCGCTAGCCCCTACCGCTACGGCCCCTCATGCCATTGTGCTCCTTGCTTCGGCCTCCAAGTAAACCACCCTATCGATCTTTGGGGAGCGCCTGCAGATTCTGTTTAACCGTGCGGAATACAGTGCGTGTGCCCTAAGTAGCCCTCTCTGCCCGTTCCGTCTGCCAGCCTCTATGCTTCCTGCCTTAGGTACCTATTATTTCCCCCTGACCTGGGCCGCCTCCCCACGAAGCTCCAACCCGTGAAGCGAAAAGGTCCGACTTTCTTGGCTCAAGAACCCCGCGGCTTCGCAACTTATCCAAGTCATCCTCCTCGTTCTCGTGCGATCGACAACCACACTTCACACCGTCCAACCTTTGCTATCACCTACGACCAACATGGTGAGTTTCCCACCCCGTTCTACTGTTGCGCGATCTCCTTGTTCTCGATTGCTTTACTCCCCAGCATTCTCTCGCGCCATCACCACCCAACATTGACCCCGCCACGGATTGATGAGAGGGGCGACAAGTTGATGAATGCCTTTGGCCATGCCGTTATTTTGATTCTCTATACTGACTTTACCCATCATCGCAGGCCGACTCCCTTACCGAAGAGCAGGTCTCTGAGTTCAAGGAAGCCTTTTCCCTCTTTGTAAGCCGCCCTTTTGCCCTCCTCCGCCCAAGTGGCGGATGTTTTGATGTTGGGACTCTTGCTAACTCTTGTATAGGACAAGGATGGCGATGGTGAGTGATGCTCCTCGTTCGCGACGTCTTCCCGATCCTCATGTCGAAATGCCTAATACCGCCGAACCATCGCTTTCGGCCCACCTTTCGCTCGATGCGGGTTACTCCTAGACGGTAGACTAAATATTTCGTTCTAGGCCAGATCACCACCAAGGAGCTCGGCACCGTCATGCGCTCCCTTGGCCAGAATCCCTCCGAGTCTGAGCTCCAGGACATGATCAACGAGGTTGACGCCGACAACAACGGCACAATTGATTTCCCTGGTGCGTAGGATGCAACGTGCGTGGCAGGTGCGCAATACTAACACTTATCAAGAGTTCCTCACCATGATGGCGCGCAAGATGAAGGATACCGATTCTGAAGAGGAGATCCGCGAGGCCTTCAAAGTCTTTGACCGTGACAACAACGGTTTCATTTCTGCCGCTGAGCTCCGACATGTTATGACCTCTATCGGCGAGAAGCTTACCGATGACGAGGTTGATGAGATGATCCGGGAGGCTGACCAGGACGGTGACGGTCGAATTGACTGTGAGTTCTTGCTTGCGCGTATCTTTTCGGCCGCATGCGGCAAGACCGAGGCCCCCAAAGCTGACTGTTTATAGACAATGAATTCGTCCAGCTCATGATGCAAAAGTAAGGGGACAAGATTTTGATACCCGAAAACCGAACCCTCGGCCGTGCCATCTCTACAATCTCACCCGTCGATGAGAAGTTGGTGTGCACGGCACCAGAGGGGCCACGGGGACTCTTCTTTATTTAATGGCAAAACTGCAAGCGATTCGGAGGACATCTTCGACTGTTTGGGTTGATGTTGCGAGGAGTGGTTTGCTTTCCGTGTTTACTTACGTCTCCACGGTCTGTTGTGTCATGACTTATCATTTGCGTGGCTCATGACAACAGAGCAATTTTCCCATCTGATGCCCGTGTTTCCATATGTCTTGTCATGTCGGACCTGTGACATGCTCTAACGGCTGAAATGGCGCAGCCTCCCGCTGCAAAACAGTTGAAGCAGTCCGGTAAGGGGCCATGAGGGGCGGTCAACGAAACGCTTTACAGGCTCTGGTCTGGTGAGAGTCTGCCTGCCTGTCTACCTGCGACCAAGCTCAGCCCTACAGCCCACCCACTGTGACTGTCTTTCGTCTTAGATAATCAGGGGCTGCGGAACATTTCACCCGTATCGCGCCTTGGTCTCTCCCTCCCCCTACCTGAGTGCTTATCATATTATTGTCAGCCACCCAAGGTAGCATTGAATGGCAAGTCGGGTACAATGTTTCTTCCTGTCCAGGGGGCATTGATGAGCTTTTAGAATTTGACAGGAATCTGGGGTTTTAGTGGTCGAAAGCCAGGGAGGGCAGGCATTTGGCTAGGCTCGGAGGAGGTAACCGGTCAGCTTACGGGGCCCGCTATGCCATATCCTCTTGATGCTGCAAGGGAGCTGACGGGCTGGACCCCACCAGTACGGATTTATTATCTCGTGAAGCCGTGGTTGAGAGTCGAGGCTGTGGTTTGGGGGACACGGTTCACGAAGGGTGGGAGATGAGGGTTATTAAGTAAAGACACATGTCAGTGATGGCCGTCTATCTATGGCGCCGCAACTCATGATGATGATGAAGACGAGCCCATAGTCCCTCGTTTCCTCGACTCTCCACATTCGTCGCACACAACAGGCATAGAGCGTCACCGTCCATGGATGCTGTCACGCCAAGCAAGGGCAGCATTGATGAAAAAGGGACCCTGTCATCTTGTGCAGAGCGGCGCATTCCACTGCACGTGTTAGACAGTCGCCGTAATTTGGTTCAATAGGTAGTCCCCTCAGCCACAATCACTAATAAGACAGACACGGTGTTGGCAGCTGCGACGGCGTTGCTTTCCTTCCTTTTCATCAGGCTGCCAAGTCGCGAGGTTCAGCCGTTGTTCCCTTAACTTCCAGTGTCAGCCTGCCTAGACTCGACCCGAGTTGGATGAGGCTGATCCCCGGTCCCTTCAATTCGCGACACATCGCCAAAGCAAAGCAAAGCAAAGCAAAGCTTACCTTGAGCCAAAACGAAAGCCTAAGCTCGACCCCTTCAACATCAATTCCCCGTCTTGGCCCTGCCATGTGAGGTCCGAACCACGCCTCACTTTCTCACCTTGACCCTGCGTAGCCTCACGGGCCCTCCGTGTGCTCTGCGAAGAAAAAATGGCTGGCCCTCTTCGGCGAGGTCGCCTCTGGCTTGGTGTCGCGTGCATCTGGATCCTCTGCATCTGGTATCTTGCAAGCTCAGACTCTTTTACCCTCTTTGGTACTGGCGATCCTCTCGCTGGCACAGGCGCCAGTTCCTGGACGCGACGGACGCCCAAGTACCCCATTGCCGCCGACAAGCTGGCTCCGTTGCCGACTGGCGCCGCCAAGGTCAACATCCCCAAGATCCAGGCTGATGCGCCGATTGAGGACTCTGCCGCCAAAACGCTTCGTTTGAAACGCCTGGCGGCCGTCAGGAAGAGCTTTGAGCACAGCTGGGGCGGCTACTCGAATTACGCATGGATGCACGATGAAGTGACTCCTCTTACGGGCAAGTCGAAGGATCCCTTTGGTGGTTGGGCCGCCACCTTGGTCGACACTCTCGACACGCTATGGATCATGGACATGAAGGATGAATTTGTCAAAGCTGTCGCTGCTGCAGACGGCATTGATTTTACGAGGAGTCCGATGACAACCATCAACATTTTTGAGACTACAATTCGCTACCTCGGAGGGTTCTTGTCGGCTTATGAGTTGAGCGGCAAGACCCATCCCATCCTCTTGAAGAAGGCCATTGAAGTTGGTGACATTCTCATGTGCGCATTTGATACCCCGAACCACATGCCCGTCACTCGATGGGAATGGAAAAAGTGAGTCTATCTATCCCCACGATGATGCTTCACACTTGCTCACATCTCATAGGTATGCCTATGGAGGTTCCCAGTCGGCTTCACAGCAAGCCCTCGTCTCTGAGATTGGCTCTCTGAGTCTGGAGCTCACCAAGCTATCACAGCTCACCAACGACATGAGATACTATGATATGGTGAAGAGGATCGGCGACCAGTTTGAGTCCACACAGCTCAACACGCGCCTGCCTGGCATGTGGCCAGTCGTGATTGATGCCTACACTCCAGCCTTCCATGCCGGCACTGATTTTACTCTGGGAGGCATGTCGGATTCGCTGTACGAGTATCTTCCCAAGCTGTACCTTCTTCTCGGCGGCCAACTCGAACAGCCGCGCAGACTGTACGAGAGCTTTATCCCAGTCGCCATAAAACACCTATTCAGAAAGGCGTTGACTCCCTGGAAGACCCCCATCATTATCTCGGGAGACTACCAAGTGACGGACTTGCCCGGTGAAAAGCCCAAATACACCTCGGTTCCCCGCGGCCAGCACCTGACCTGCTTCGCTGGAGGTATGGTTGGCATCGCCAGTCGCATCTTTGATCGCCCAGAAGAACTCGGCATTGCCATGGGGCTGACGGATGGTTGCGTCTGGGCCTACAACGCTACCCAAACCGGCCTTGGCCCTGAAATTTTCAACTTCATTCCATGCAGCGGCGTCGATACGGGAGACCCGAATGATTGTGTCTGGAGCGAGGAGCGGTGGCTCAAGGCCGTCGAGGAGCATCACGAGTCCGATTTCAAACCCCCACCGATGAGGGCTTCGGAATGGAAAAAGCCCAGTGTTCAAGACATTGTGAAGAAGCACAACATCCCCATCGGTATGACGGGCGTTAGCGACGGGCGCTACATTCTCAGACCGGAGGCTATCGAGTCCATCTTCATCATGTACCGAATCACTGGCGACTCGGACTGGATGGACAAGGCGTGGGACATGTTTGAGACGATTGAGAAGGTGACACGAACAGAGATTGCAGCGTCAGCGGTGGACGATGTTACCAAGGATGAGCCCGTCAAGATGGATAGCATGGAGAGCTTCTGGCTGGCAGAAACGCTCAAGTACTTCTATCTCACCTTCAGCGATTTCGACACGATCAGCCTGGATGAGTGGGTGCTGAACACGGAGGCGCATCCGCTCAGTCGGCCAGATGTACGGTAATCAAGAGGAGGAATCATGAAGGTTGCGTGATGGACAGCTAGGTTGGCCTGGGGATAATCATCAATATGAGGCGGAAACGGCCGGGACGGTTGTATGATGGAGGTTGCGTATTATCCATGATTTTCAGTTTATGCGCATACGACGAATCAAAGACTTTCAAGATTCCATTTCCATTTTGCATACGGACACCCTTAGATATTCAACAGGAACCGCGTAGTTGATTCCGATTCTGGAATTATGAATCTCATCATGTATGAACCATCATGGTGGAAGGCTGGTCGCGGGCTCTGCTTTTTCCGGCCGATAGGCAGCTCCAAAACAATCGACCAGGGGCCTTGCTTGGGCTGCTTGGCTCCACGGGCCCCCCATGCCCCACGTTGAAAGGTGTCCGTCGCCGCAAACGCCAACGCAAGCACAGCACAGGCACAACAAGCACGAGCACACACAGTGGAGGACAGCACACCGTCACTGATTGACCCGCGACGGCGCAACCTTGGAATCTGCTCCCTAAACAGCTGCCTTGAACAAAAGGGGGGGAACCGCCTCGTCTGCCATCTCCTCGCCGTCCTAAATAAAGCGTCATCTGGCTCTTTGCCTCGTGCCAGAGCTAGCTGATTGAGCTTTGGCGACCCTCGCTTCTCGTCGAACCGATCTCATAACCCCTGGATAAGCATCGACAAGGCGGCCCAACCGCTGGGTCGTTCTCCTCAAGATGAGTTCCTGTACGGCGCCGACATCCTCCCCCCTCGAGTCGAGACCCCCCCTCCTGCGGTGTGATTGAGCAAGGGCTTACTCGTGGACTTTACCTGGCGCAGTGAAACAGTTCATCCGAAATGTTCGTGCGGCAAAGACGATTGCCGACGAACGAGCCGTAATCCAGAAGGAGAGCGCTGCAATCCGCGCCAGCTTCAGGGAGGAGAGCCACGACCCCAACATCCGGTAGGTGCAGCTTGCCGCCTGGCCGCCTGGCGAGGGAAATGCCATGGGAGGAACTCGGTAGTGCTGACCCGTCTGGGATAGTCGGAACAATGTCGCGAAGCTTCTCTACCTCTTCACCCTCGGAGAGCGAACCCACTTCGGACAGATCGAATGCCTGAAGCTCCTGGCCTCCCCTCGATTTGCCGACAAGCGCCTAGGACATTTGGCAACCAGCTTGTTGCTGGATGAAAACCAGGAGGTCCTGACCCTGGTGACCAACTCGCTCAAGAAGTACGCCCAAGGCCTCGAACCCTGGTGTTGCCATCTGGCTGCTGACCATCGCCTAGTGATCTCGGACACTCTAACCAATATGTCGTCGGCCTTGCGCTATGCACACTGGGCAACATCGCCTCCATCGAGATGTCGAGAGATCTCTTCCCCGAAATCGAGAACCTCGTCTCCACGTCCAACCCCTACATCCGAAGAAAGGCTGCCCTCTGCGCGATGCGGATATGTCGCAAGGTGCCGGACTTGCAGGAGCACTTCCTCGACAAGGCAACACAGCTCTTGTCGGATCGCAACCATGGCGTCCTGCTCTGTGGCCTCACGCTGGTGACCAACCTTTGCGAAGCTGACGAGGAGGAGGGCGGAGAAGAAGGCATCGTTGAGAAGTTTAGGTCATTCGTCCCGGGACTTGTCCGGACTCTCAAGGGTCTCGCGACTTCTGGATACGCTCCGGAGCACGACGTCACAGGCATCACCGATCCCTTCCTGCAGGTCAAGATTCTAAACCTTCTGAGGGTCTTGGCTGTAGGCGACGCCGAAACCAGCGAACAGATCAACGATATCCTGGCACAGGTCGCTACCAACACCGAATCATCTAAGAATGTCGGAAACTCGATTCTGTACGAGGCGGTTCGCACTATTCTCGACATCGAAGCCGACTCGGGCCTGAGGGTTCTGGGTGTTAACATCCTGGGCAAGTTCCTTACCAACCGCGATAACAACATCCGATACGTTGCTCTCAACACTCTGATCAAGGTCGTTGCCATCGAGCCCAACGCAGTGCAGAGGCACCGCAATACCATTCTGGAATGTCTGAGGGACCCCGATATTAGCATTCGACGCCGAGCCTTGGACCTGAGCTTTACCTTGATCAACGACAGCAACGTCCGGGTTTTGATTAGGGAGCTCCTGGCCTTCTTGGAGGTTGCCGACAATGAGTTCAAGCCGACCATGACCAGCCAGATTGGCATTGCGGCCGACAAGTTTGCGCCCAATAAGCGATGGCATTTCGACACGATGCTCCGTGTCCTGTCGCTTGCCGGCAACTACGTCAAGGAGCAGATTCTCTCGTCGTTTGTCCGGCTCGTAGCCACCACACCAGAGCTCCAGACTTATGCGGTGCAAAAACTGTACATCAACCTCAAGAAGGATATCACCCAGGAGAGCTTGACGCAGGCTGGTGCATGGTGCATTGGCGAGTATGCAGATGCTCTTCTCAGGGGTGGCCAGTACGAGGAAGAAGAGCTGGTCCACGAGGTCAAGGAGCACGAGATTGTCGACCTGTTCTCGCTCATCCTCAACAGCGCATACGCCACGCAGGTTTCTACTGAGTATATTGTCACTGCGCTTATGAAACTGACAACTCGCTTCTCTGATGCCCCTTCGGTTGAGAAGATTCGACGGCTTCTGCAATACTACCAGACCAGCCTTGATGTCGAGGTTCAGCAGCGAGTAGTGGAGTACAGCAACCTCTTCGGCTTTGATCAGATCCGCCGAGGAGTCCTCGAGAAGATGCCCGTCCCGCAGATCAAGGAAGAGTCTCGCGTGCTGGGACCTGCGCCCACGAAGAAGAAGGCGGCCAACCGGAAATCGCGAGTCATCAAGCCAACGGAACAGGACCTTCTTGACATTATGGATTCACCTGCTGCCTCACCGTCCGACGCCCCCTCGACAACCAACACCGACCTGCTCGCTGATATCCTGGGCGGCACCTC
>JABFEP010001014.1:0-17636 GCA_013618265.1 Fusarium albidum
GAGAAGGAGATAGGCCCCCACGATTGGATTAATAGAGAATTGAAATATGGAAAAAGGCCCGATGAGAACCTTGATGGGACCCCACGTGCGTTTGATTTTCTTATCGAATCGCATCCGTCTGATTATTAACCATGCACCTATCAAAAGTCGCTCAAAATCAGGGACATTTCTATAACGGCCAGTGTCTAAGGAACTTGAGAAACTAGACTTTGAAATGGCGCGCAAAAATGGTGCGTTGTGATGGATGCACTCATAACTTGGCTGACTGGCGCAGACTTTCTCTGGGGACAGACTAGCAGGGAGGAGAGGAAGCTGATCCGGAAACTGGGTAAGTGGGATGTGCTCGTCGGGTGTACACGGCTGACGGGATAGACTTTTTTATCCTGGTGGGTAACATCTCCTGTAGATAGGAGGTGACTGACGGCTGTAGACGTTTTGCTGCTCTAGCTTCTTTTTTAATCATCTTGGTGAGTCGACGTGGAGGCTACTGATGGAGAGGGACTGACGAACAGACCGATCCGCGTTTGCGAATGCATATGTGAGTGTATCACTGCGTTTCACGACTCGACTCAACAGTGCAGGTGGCAGGCCTGAAGGAGGCTCTCGACCTCAGCGGCAGCCAATACAATGTGCTCCTGTCCATGGCCTCGGCAGGGTACGTCCAGTCACCAGCTCCTCCTCATCAGACTCCCAATGACAACCTGTAGGATGCTCGTCGGCCAGATCCCCAGCAGCATCATCATCCAAAAGGTGCGTCCCCGGATCTGGCTGTCGTCCATGGTCATCACGTGGGCGGGCCTCACCATGGCGAGCGCCGGGTGCAAGACGTATGCTCAGCTGTGCGCCGTGCGGTTCCTCATGGGTCTTGCAGAGGCGAGCACGTATGCCGGGTCCATATACATCATGGGTAGCTGGTAGTATGTTTACTCTCGACATGTGCTTGTCAATGGACTCACAAGAAGCAGCAAGTCGGATGAGATTGCGAAGCGCACTGCCACGTTCACCGTTGCGGGACAGGTCGGCAAGATGTTTGCCGGGGCCATGATGGCGGCCATCCATCAGTCCATGGAGGGCCATGGCGGGCTGGCGGGATGGCAGTGGGTCTTCCTCATCGACGGCATCATCACCTGTCCTGTTGCCGTCTTTGGCTTCCTGTACTTTCCAGACGTGCCCGAGTACACGCAGGCGTCGTATCTGAGCGAAAAGGAGCGACAGATGGCTCTTGATCGGCTGCCGCCCAAGAACGAGGATGGACATAATATCCAGCCCTGGAGTCTCTGCAAGAGAGTCCTGGGACAGCCCCTGATGTATGTCAATCTTGTCTTTCTTTTAAGGAGCCTGCTAATCTAGCAGCTACGTCTTTTGCATCTTTTCCGTCCTGTCGACGTGTCTCCAGTCGTACATCGTGCAGGGCCTGATGCTGCTGTATATGAAGTTCCACCAGGACGACTACTCGCTGTCCCAGTCCCAGATCAACACGTACCCCATCGCCACCCACGCTGTGGGCATCGTCGCCGAGCTCGGCTCCTCCTTCCTCATCGACCGGTACGGCACCCGCCTCGCCATCGGCTTTGTGCTCTGCGCCGTCCAGGCCGTCAGCTCGGCCGTCCTCCTCGTCCCGGGCATGTCGTTCGCGGGCACCCTCGCAGCGCTGTACATGGCCGGCTCGGCGTACGGTGTCAATCCCCTGCTGTACGGGTGGTCGAGCAACATTGCGGCGCGCACCGCCGACGATGCCGCCCGGAGCGTCGTGCTCGCGGCCATGGCGGCGAGCGATGGCCTCCTGTGGACGTTCTGGGGCATCGTGCTGTATCCTGCGGATGACGCGCCGTACTGGAGGGATGGGTACATCTCCATGCTCTGCGTCAGCGTCGCCCTGTGCTGCTGGATGTTTGTCGTCCGATGGGTAAGTGTGCTGGTTGGTGTATCAACTGAATGCTGACGATTGTAGCTTGACCGGTACACGGCTGAAAAGTACCCCCAGGTTGTCGAGGCCAGTCAGTCTGTTCAGCAAGTCGACCACTCGGTGGATGAAAAGTGACCTTGAGATTCTTGCGGATTAAACCAAGGATGCCCATTACCCACGTATATAGGCAACTCGTCATAGATCATAGACACATAGAATACCACTACCACACAAGGACAGCAATCATGCTAAACACCACCAGCACTGGACCAACACCCACCATGGCCAGTCCCCCCGCCGCCGTATTGTCATTGTCCCCCCCATCCTCCAGGTCAGATGCCTTGTATACCAGCGGCACACCAGGAATCTGCGTCACGACCACCGTGTCCGAGCCGGTCTGCTCCACGGCCCCGGTGATGCTGTCTCGCCGCCCCTCTCCCGTGCCCTGAACGAGGTACCCCGGCGTCACTGCGGTGCCGTCGACGGTGGAGACCACGGAGACGATGCCGCTGCCGCGGAACACGGCGAGGCATCTCTCCGTGTATGTGAAGGATGTCGCCGGCCCGACGACAGAGTAGCAGTCGCCGAATCGATTACCCGAGTAGCCACTGCAGTGTCACAAGTTGTAGACTTTGCACTTTTGAACATGGTGAAAGAGAAAAGACTGCTCACCTCGGACAGCATATGGCCAGAGTCTCGTCGGGATCTAAAACAGCCTTGTAGATATCAGAAGGCTCCATAAAGGCCGGCACGGTCGTCAGGCGGGGATCCCCGTGCGGCTCCGTCATGAACCCCGTGATGTCGGCATCCTCCCCGCTCTCCTCCTGCACCATGGTCGCCGCCGTGGTCCATCCGTCAGGGCAGTACAGACCCGGGGAGTAGTAGTGGTGGAATCCGGGACCCCAGGTAGAGTACAGCGTCGACATGATGTCGTCGTAGGCGTCCCCGGACGGGATGCAGCTACCCAGGGTGGGCATGTCGCACGACGGGAAGCCCTGCACCATCTCGGGAATCTGCGAGGGCGCAAAGTATATGTAGTCTTGGGCGGTCGCGCATGACGACGGTGCGGTGTAGGTTGTCGTGAGGGGGCCAAAGTTTGTGATGGCAGAGCCAAAGTATTCCGTGGCGGTGGGCATGACAGGCAGGGACTCTACTCGGAATTGGCAGTTCACTCTGCTCGGAATTCAGAGTTGTGGGGAAGGCAGGGGGTTTAAATGCTCGACGGGCTGATGCCTGCTTTGGGCATCCAGTGCGATGTCACCTTGGGTGTCAGCGTGGCACTCTATGCGCTGGCCAAGTAGCGCTGTCGGTCACTTCTGTTGCTGGTCTAGAGTCCTGCATAGGGAACCAATTACGATGAAGAACCGAACGTTTACATCTTCCCCCAAAAGACAAACCAGTTCCCAACGAGCAACCCCCGAGCCACCGCAAAAAAAACACCCGCCAGAACAACCATGCCGAGGTAGAGACATGCCAGGGGCTGAGCACCCAGCCTCTCCAGCATGATGCCGCTCAGAGGGTTTGCCAGAAGCAGCGCGACGCCAACCGCAACGTTGCTCGATCCTGAACAGTCAGCCATGTCTTGGCCAGGGAAACAATACTGACCATAGTATCTTGCGTAGTCCTTTGGCTCACACGTCTTGCCCGTGCAGACTGGCGTGTGTCAGTCCAGCTCCCCTCGACCGCATCCATGTGAACCTACCTGGCGATAGTGCGTAGAAGGACCCGGAGCAGAATCCCCATAGGGCAGAAAACGTGTACAGCAGAGGAGCCGACGTGGTGGCAAAGGGGATCAAGATGGTGGCCATGACGACAATGGTGAGGACCATGACCGATATCATCGAGTTGAGGGCCCCGAATCCATCTCCTAAAAGACCCACGGTGAACCGTCCGAGACAGGAGCAGGCACCTAGGATGGAAAGGAGGGTGTATCCGTCCTCAGCCGTGAAGCCTGCGCCGGTTGAAATCGTGGGCAACAGCCCGCCGATGCCAAACACGACAAACTCGACCATAAAGACGCCGCATGAGACAAACACAAAGGTCACATTGCGGTATGCCGAGAGATCAAGGGCCGGAGCCTTGCTCTCCTGCTTCTCGACGGCGACCAGTCTCTGGAAGGGGAGGTAGCAGAGCACGCCCAGCGTCGTCACGCAGCCAACCACGAGGGCCACGATCCTCATGGACCACGCCCAGCCGAGGGTCTGAAAAGTAGACCGCAGCAGGAGAGGGAATATAATAGATCCAAGAGATGTTCCCAGGACTGCGGTGCCGACAGCAAGCCCCCTTCGACGGACAAACAGTTTACCGACCACACCAACAGCAGTGGTGCAGTCGATGCCCGTGCCGACGCTACCAAAGACTCCGAGGCAGAGCATGAACTGCCAGTAAGTCTTGCACTCGGCCATGAGGAGGAACGTGGCCGTCGAAGTCGCGGCTCCGATGGGACCCAGGACCTGCGGCCCGTACCGATCCAGGATGGACCCGATCTGGAAGTTGGACACGAGCGACAGGAACAGGTACACTCCGCTGATCCAGCCGACCTGGCTGACTGAGTAGTCGCTCAGCTGGTTGAGCCCGAGGTACGACTGGACCGTCCCGATGGATGCCATGAAGCCTGTCTGCGTTAGGGGCTATTGACAGCGAGGATGGGCACGTACCGAATGATGGGATGAGGAACAGCAGTGAGCCAAGTACGCAAGTCCAGGCGCCGACATCTGTCTCAATGTCCTTCCCTGATTCTTGGGCAGCGTCTTGGATTGATGGAGGATACGAGTTGGGTGCACTCTCGACGTCAGTCTCGGGGCCTTTCTCAGAACCCATCACGGAAGTTGTAGTCTAAGATTGGTTCATTATGATATGGAAGGTCGATCTCGTTCCTACAAGAGAATCAACCTTTACTTTATACAAGAGTAGAACTCGTCCCTTGGTCGATAAACCCGCATGTTTACGTCTGTGAAGCCCTGATTCTGGAAGCTCAACTGAGAACATGGGCAAGAGTCAACGTTGCTAGAAGAAAGTCCGTTGGATTTCTGGTCCCCATGTCGCCATTGCTGCTTCAGGAAGCTGGTCTGAGAGCACCGGCAATAGAGTTTTCATGATGGGCGGATACCAAAGTCCACCTCCGGGGCTTTGGGCCGGGCTTTAATAGGGCGAAGGCCGGCCCGGTCCGCAATAAAGAGAGCAAGCGAGAAAGATTAACGTAAAAGATGGATTCTTTTACCTGATCTCTTTCACCGTGGCCAAGGGTCATGGATGGAAAATGACATCCATAGATTCGCTGATTCAGCCCGAGTCACCTGACAAACTCGGATCCAACGGCTCAGCAAGGAACCAACCTCGCACCATCAACCATGAGGCTCCATACACCAAGCCGATCGAAAGAACCCCCGCAGCCACAAGCCCATGGCCCCGTTCGTCGAGGCCGTGACAAGCAGCCTCTCTGACGCAGCAGCCCGTTTCCGCCGCTGGCTCTCCACCCCCCAGGGCCGCGGCGTCCTCAAGTGCACCGTCGCCTACACCGTCGCCAGCCTCGCGACCTTTGCCCCCCCGCTGGCCGACTTCCTGGGCGAGCCCGAGGGGAAGCATGTCGTCGCCACCATCACCGTCTACTTCCACCCGGCGAGGTCGGTGGGGTCCATGATCGAGGCTGTCTTGATTGCCATGGTGGCGGTTGCCTATGCCGAGGTCATTTCCCTGCTCTCGATGGCCACTTCGGTGTTCTTCGGATCCACCATGCACCTGGTGACGGTGTCGCATGCCCTGGTGGTGGTCGTCTTCATCGGCGGCGGCTTTGGCTTGATGGGCTGGATCAAGCAGAGGATGCTGAACCCGCTCGTCAACGTGGGCAGCACGTTAGCGTCGCTGGCCATCATCGGCGTCGTCACGAGGGAGAACCACGTGGTCTCAAACGTCTTCTCCAACGAAAAGATCGCACAGGTGTTCAAGATGCTCGTCATGGGAGTGAGCACCACCGCTGCCGTCAACCTGCTCCTGTGGCCGAGCTCAGCCCGCCAGTCTCTTCGGCAGACGATGAACCGCGTGTCTGTACCCCTTGGGGACATGCTCTACATGATCACGGGGAGCTTTCTCAACGGGTCCGAAGCCGGTCTCGCGTCCGAGGGCTTCTCGGCTGCGTCTTCAAACTATCTGACTGCGCACTCTCAGATGATGAAGGACATGAGAGAGGCCAAGTTTGAGCATTACTTTCTCGGCCACGAGGACGTGTTTGAGCATGAAAAGTCGGTGGCAAGGTCCATGGAAACGCTGGCACAGGCACTAGGCGGCCTGAGAAACGCAACCAACACCCAGCTCGGCCAGCTGAAGCACCCAAGGCCGCTCAACCAGGCTCCCACAGGGGTTGCCTCTCCCAACACTTCTTCAGAACTCTTTGAGCTGTTCAACGCCTCGGTGAACATGTCCATGTCGTCCCTCAGACAGGCTCTCTGCAGGATCCTGCACGAGCCGCAGTTTGGACGGCCCCCAAGCTACGAGGTCAACGTCGACGAGGATCTGCGACGGAGCCTGATGGATTCGCTGGCGACCTTCAACACTGCCCGCGGAGAGGCTCTGCAAGGTCTGTATGACCGCATCGAGCAGGCTGCGTCACCGGAGACGACGAGGGCGAACCTGGAGGAGATTGCTGCTGCCTGTGGGCACTTTACGTTCAGTCTGCAGGCGTTTGGGGAGGAGGTGCTGCAGTATCTGGATGTTCTGGATGACCTCGAGTATGTCGTCCTGCACAAGAGTCGGAGCTGGCGGTGGCTCCTCTGGTGGAAAGACGGCAACGCCGAGGGCCGGAACAAGGCCATCAGGCTGTTTGAGTCTCCAGAGGGGGATAATCTCATGCGGACGAGACAGAGGGCTGTTAGTCCCGACGATTCGGTCGCGGTGCCGGAACGAGTCCATGTTGGGACTTGGTATGATGCCCCTGATTCGAACAGGATACTGGCTTGGATCTGGCGAAACATCTCGACACTCTTTAAGAAGATGGCACGAGATGACAGTGAGAAACACCCCTTCCGTGACTGCAACCCTTCTAACTTGGATAGTTCAGTTTGGGCTCAAAGTCGGCATTGGCGCCGCTCTGTGGGCCATGCTCGCCTTTATCGAAGAAACCCGCGAGCTCTACAACCAGTGGCGCGGCGAATGGGGCCTCCTCTCCTTCATGATTGTCTGCTCCATGACCGTCGGGGCCTCCAACACGGTCGGCTGGGCACGCTTCATCGGCACGCTCTTTGGCGCCGTGTTTTCCGTCGTCAACTGGAAGATCAGCCACGGGTATGCCGTGGTCCTCATACTCCTCGGCTGGCTGACCAGCTTTGTCAACTTTTACATCATCGTGCAGCACGGCAAGGCGTCTCTGGGACGCATCAGTCTTCTCGCGTACAATGTATCCACGCTGTATGCGTACAGCCTGCAGCAAAAGGCAGATGGGAGTGACGACAAAGAGGGAGGAGGCGCACATCCCGACATTGTCGAGATTGCACAGCATCGTGCCATTGCCGTCACGGCGGGCATTGTCTGGGGACTGGTGGTGTGCCGAGTGATATGGCCCATCTCGGCCCGCAGAAAGTTCAAGGAGAGCCTTTCCCTGCTTCATCTGCAGATGGGGCTGATCTGGAAGCGCGGCCCCCTCGCTGTGCTGTTCCGCAGCGAGGGGTCCCAGAGCTACCTCAGGTCCGGGGAGCAGGCTGCCCTGCAGAGATATGCCGCCAGTCTGGAGACTCTCAGGCAATCTGCCATGTCGGAGTTTGAGCTGCGAGGGCCGTTCCCCATGGACGTCTACGGGCGAGTACTCCGAGGGACGAGTCGGATCCTGGACTCCTTCTACGGCATGAGCCTCGTGGCGTATCGCAAGGGTCATCTGACAGAGGGCGAGAGAGCACTGCTCGAGTTCACGGCCAGAGAGCGCGCGATCCTGTGCGACCACATCTGCCAGGCCTTTCAGGTCGTCGCCAGCTCAACCATGCTCGAGTACCCCCTTGCCGACGCCACGCCGAGCATCGTGTCGGCGCGGGAGAACCTCGTCGGCAGGATCTTCCAGTTCCGCAAGGACTATTCCCTCAGGACGTCGAGGGCAGGCGGGAGCAGCGGCGAGGCGGGTGTCTATGTGGACGAGAGGGACTATGCGCTGCTGTATGCGTATGCGCTCGTCACGGGGCAGGTGGCGGATGAGCTGAGGATGGTGGGCACCGAGATTGGCACCTTGTTTGGTGTTCTCGATGAGGATACAAGGTTGCTGAGGTAGATGTTGACGGCTGAACGGATCAATTGCAACTGACTACTTGCATCTCCCAGTCCTCGCAGACTCCATCTCCTCCTAAGTTGCCCAAGCTTTGAAGCTCCCCTTTCCGATCTGGCTCTTATCAGGAGCCAGAACCTCCACGTCAACAGACCAGTGCCGGTCCTTATTCTTGCCCACCTGCGATGCTGTGCCGGATACTTGGACCGTGGCTCCACGCTCGGCTGCCGAGGGATTCGAGGATCGCACCTCGGTGCGGTTAAAGGCCACACCCAACCCAGAGGCCTCAAGCGCTGTCCGACCGACAGAGTCGACGAGCGCAGCCAGCAAGACATGACGGATCAATCCCTTGGAGCTCACATGCTCGTCATCCAGTCTGTACGGTGCCGTGATCCTATGCTTGGTGTCGGACGTGCATGGCTTGGTGTCGGACGTGCCCGAGAAGCGGGAGAGCTTTGCGGAGAAAACACCGGGGAATGGTCCCTCAGACCGGAGAGACTCCCATAGCTGCTCGGCACGAGTGATGGCGGCTTGGTACAGAGTCTTGGCTCTGATGTCCAGATGAGCCGTGTCGCTGTCCCCCTTGATGTACCTCTGCACCTCCTCCTCCCAGCTGAAGCCCTCCTCTCCTGCCGCCTCGGGGTCCAGGGCCCTGAGGACCTGGGCATCAAGGTGGTTGAAGTGCACGTCGTTGATACTAAAGTCGCGATCCGAATACTGGTGGATGACCTGGCTCAGGGTGCTGTACAGCTCCTTGACGCGTCGTCCGACATCCGTGTCGTTGGCCAGCCACTTGACGGCGGTGGTTTCGCCAGCCTTGCTGTTCCCCTTGTCGCTCTTCGTCTTCTCCTTGTCTATTCTTTTGGCCTGCTCGAGATGATCCTGGAGTACCGTGTGCTTGTTGGCCTTGTGATGCGTGTACACGTGCTGGACGGTTCTCTCCCAGAACACACAACATCGTTCGACTTGGTGGTCGGCCATGCAGCAAGACGTCTTGCAGCGGGAAGAGACTCCTGAATGTCGACTGCCCCCTCCCTGAGTCTCCCACACCTATCTCGGCTGTGCACCTTGTGCCCGGGCCATAGTGACCGCGGCGTGCATGACGGCAGCCTCGATGGCCAGATCCAGTTCCAGCGTACACTCGTGAGAGATCCCCAGGCCGTTCTAGAAGCACCACACGCCGTCGAAAAAGATGGAAATGGGTTTGTTGAGATGCTGTTGTTGTGTAAAAACTGTGTTCTTTGGCGTGGCTGCTGATATCTTTATCTGCAGCAAGAGACCTTAAAAGTAGCATACATGTCCGGGAACAAAGTGAGCTCCCGGACAGCCTCGTTGTCTGGACACAGGGGCCGCCTTTCTAGGACATCCGGACTTGACAATGCTGCTCATGGGAAACGTGGTTGTTTTGCTGCATTTCTGGCACCGGATGCGAGCGGGTCTGCTTTCCCCCAGCTATAGTGGACGTCCCGCAAGATGGCCACTGTCTTGATTGACCTATCTAGAAGCGGGGACGCACTGAATTCTGTGGCATGGCTGCTGATGTCTCCATCTGCGGCAAGAGAGCTTATTTACTAAAGTAGCTACTATTACCATTATCGTTATCGGCATCACCATCGCAAGTTCTATCAAACCAGATCATCGATTGCGTCATCTTTCACCCGATATATACCATGTCCGACCAAGCCCACCTTGCCGCAATGGCTATCACCACCGTTCGACCCAATAGCTCATTGGGCATAGGTCGCCACTGGAATAACCCGGCATGTTATCCCAGCTTTAACCACCGGGCAGTCTAGAGACACCTCATAACCTAGACTATACTAATCATAAAGATATTCCTAAATCTACTATAAAACAACTCTAAGAATTCTAAGAAAATAATAAAATACTTAGGCTTGCTAGCTCGAGACGTAGTTAGAGGAAAGGGTGCTCAGCATCGCTGATATTCGCCTTCTGCTTGAACAAGTACAAGATGCCGTCATGGCGCCTTCGACGTGCGTTTTAGTCTCTGTCTTAGAGGGTCTGCTTTCCCCTAGATATGGCAGCCCTCATAGCCCGTTGATAGAGGTCTCGCAAAGATGGCCACTGTCTTGTCCATCTTGAATCTAAATCCCCCCGAACTAGTTATTCCCTACTGACGCGCCACCAGTATCGTCCCGTAGCTTGCCTGTTCGAGTCCATGCCCGGGTGTGAGAGGATCTGGCCCAGGTTTCCCAGCTCGATTGGTGTGCTTGACGAACGTTTAGCTGAGATGTTTATTGCCTTCTTGAGCCTCGTACACCTCTTCCTGAGGCATTCATCAACTGACGGTATTCTAACACTACTACAAGTTATCTACTAGTCCAAATTAAGAGACTGGACGACATGTTCCGGCAGACCCTATGATAGCCTCGGCCCAAAGACAAAGTTAAAAGTACTCGGCTTCAACGCTTCCGGGACAAACGACCCAAACCCGTCCTCCGACGACACCTCGAACACGCCAGAAAACACCTCGGCCGCCTTGCCGCACAGCAACGGCATATTACTCAGAAGCCCCTGCGCAACCTCCATCGGGTCTGCAGAGCCCCGTAAGAGCACATGTACGTCCTGCACACGTCAGCCTTGGCCATTTCCAATACCCCTGGGACATACTTGATATTGCCCACTTCCCTGACCTTGCAAGTTGGCCTTTGCAAAAGATGCAATGGCATGGAGCGTCGAGCATCCGTTGATCAGCTCCTTCAGATCACAGCCCTCTTGCAGTTGAAACTGTTGTAGATATCTCAGCAAGTCACCAACCGACTCGATGTTTGCGTCCGCCTCGACGCCTCCTGGATCGTCAAGCACGGCTGCAACAAGGATCAGGACTGCGCAGACGGGGCAGCAGATGATTTGCCTTTGATGTCAGAACCAGAAGAGCACGGAACAAGGAGGTTCCCACCATAGAAATGCAAAGGGCTGTGGTGGCAGGCTCTGCAGGAGGCGGATCGTGGCTCGGGCGCTCTCCACGGGACAAGGCAAAGTCATCGCCAGAGGTTCCCGCCCTGTCCGAGATTTCTCCTGGAGTCGTCGTTTGGCCAGCTGAATCTTCCAGGTACAAGCGTAGTAGGCAAAGCTCAACTGAACGGTTCCTGGCGCAGGTGTAGATGTAGGTCTAATCCCGACCGGCAGTTCCATCTGCCAGACTTGAAGGTCGTTGTCTAGTTGCGCAAGCGCCTGTAGCATTCCCTCATGGTCCTTCCATAATGCCGATCCAGGGCACAGCTGTCGATGGATTCTCGATTGAATGAGCGACAGTGCCGACATGCGTCTTGCGAGATTGTCTGTCAAAGGTTCTTGGTCAGGAAGCTCGACTTGGACGTCACCAACTGGTGGATGAAGCCCAAACTTGATGGACGCGTTGGACTGCAGAATATATATCAACCAGAACGTGCGTCTGCGTCTCCCCCCATCTGAAGTCTCTCCATTCACCTCTTTCAGATTCAAGCCAATGCACTGGCCGATCTGCGCAGCTGCCGACAGCAGATTGGTAAAGGTCCGCGCATCAGCGGTCCCCTGCATGAACAGCGCCATGACAAGTATCGCCTGACAAGCCTCGATGTCGGCCCCCCGCATGACCAGCTCTGGAAAGACGGCAAAGGCATTTTTGAAATACGCCCACGAGATGGGGAACAGATCCATCGTGGCCCTGTTGTCGGCCTTCCAGTGAATGCCCGTGGCGATGAGAGCGTTCAGCGTCGCCCAGCGAGCAGGGTTGTCGTCGCAGTTCGATTGGCCGGCTGCGTATTGCTCATCAACGAGATTCAGGGCCTCGCCGAGGGTGAAGAGCGGCCACACTTTGTTGATGTCGTGGACGGCGCTGGTTATGAAAGGGATGATGTGCGATTTCGGTGCCAGTGCGATAAAGGTGGTGCGTTTAAAACAGTTCATGTTGCGCTGGGAGTTGATGATGTCCTCTCTGACTTCTCTTGGCCATCTCGATGGAGGAGCTGTCTCTCCGTCGGCGGGTGTATCATGGTCGTTGGCATCTATTGGACTGTGGGCATCACTTTGCAATGCTTTCTCGGCCTCTTTCAGGCGTTGCTCGAGTGATTGTATGTATTGCTTGCTGTTCGGTTCAGCTGAGGAATCCATGAGGATTGAGATGTCACCTTTTGCCCGGCCCTCTTCTCTTCCGCTCATCATAACGGCACGTTTCCCTGGACTTGACGCATCTCTCGCAGCTTGGCAGTTTGCCGTCACATCGAATCTTTCGGCTTTTGCATCGCACACAAGCCTATTGGGTATCAGTTGCCCTGTGGATATTGCTCGATTAGCAACTCACGTTTGAGATTCGTCCATGGGACAGACTGGCCGCGAAACCCGAGTCTTGGTCTTCCATGCTGCTTTTCATTCCGAGCAGGTAAGTAGAGTTGGGATCAGATGTACAAGTCTTGAGAGTTTATAGAGGCTTGTCTCGAGATGATTGGTCAGCCCCTCTTTGATTCGTAATTCGGAATTATTTTACATCCGAGCACCACATTTTGCATTCCCAGACCTCACTCCTTCCAAGCCTCAAAGATCAGGTCCTTGACCTTTCGCGCCTTGACCTCGGGGAACTGCTCATTGAGCGTCCTCTCAGGCCTGAGATCAAACACACCCTCTGCAAACATGCGCCCAAAGGCCGAGAACACGCCCTGCAGCATCTCCTTTGGGAAGAAGGGGTACAGGTCCGGGTGGGACGGCAGCTCCGTGATCCTCCCCTGCTTCAGATCCTCGACCGAGTCCGTCCTGACCGTGAACTTTGCACCCCTGGCCTCCTCGGCATACTGCACGAACTGGTTCCACGTGACCTTGTCGCCGATGATGTACGACTCTCTGTCCCACCTCGGTGCCCCAACGAGGGCGGCGACGAAGCGCGCCACGTCAAACGTGTGCGTCAAGACGACGAGGTCATCGCCCGACCCGGGGACGGCGGCAAAGCTGTTGGGAATGTCGACGACGAGCGACATGGGGCCCTGGTAGGACTTGACCTTGGGGGCAACCCAGTAGTCGGAGAAGTAGCCGTTGAGCACGGCAGTCCACTCGAGCGTGCATGTCGCCTCGAGCGCTGCCAGCGTGTCAAGCTTGCCCTGGGCCAAGGGGAAGTAGGACGCGAGCCTGAGTGGAGGTTTAATCGTGTGAAGACGCGTGGCAGGATGTTACTTACTCAGGGGTGTACTTGATGCCCCAGATGCTGGGGATGTATCGCTTGGTAGGCGCACACTTTTCAGCAGCCTGGATCAAGCTCAGTTCGGCTGACACGTCTCCCATGGAATTGATGGTCGAGATGACGGTCTCGATCTTGTTGTTCTCGAGCACGGCAGCGAGGCTGCTACTGTCGGTGTAATCCACAGCCACGACCCGTGCCCCCTTTATATCTTTGGCCTGGAGTTGAAATGAGATGGACTCTGACCCGGCATTATGATCGGACTCACCTCTCGAGCTAGCACCACCACATCGTGCTGGCCTTGTTCGACGAGGGTCTCGACAATGGCACGGCCGAGCTTGCCCGCGCCTCCTGCAACAGCGATGACAGTCATAATGGTGGGTTTCAGGCGAACAGGTCGAGTTGTAAAGTCTGGATAAGAAGATGGAGTTATGAAAGGGTATTGATTAAAGACTCTTATATACGTCGGCAGTCGAGTGACAACACACTCGGTAGTATAATACTCCCGCGTCGGAGCGGAGTTTGATAAGCCAGGCGGCGGAATACTAATACATCGGCGGACTAAGGGGTCGGGAAATATGGGTCGCTGGTGTCATGGCGTGAACATGAAGCTTTGACGGATGTAAATTGAAGCCGTATCAGGGATGTTGCCTCTGGCACTCCTGCCCACGGCAGACAACACAAACCGCCATGAGGCCCATGACCCCTGACCCACCAGCCAACCACGGTCATCAATCTCAGACAAGCTTGATCCAAGTTCGGTCGGGTTTGTCGGGAAAAGTATCATCCCGCAGGTTGTTGCCGGCTATATATCCTAGGCGTTGATACTCGCCCGACTTTGAATCAAGTCCCAACAACAGCCCAGACATCCTTTCCTTCTTGACCCCCGACAGCCAGAGAACCCAGGTCCTGGCCTGAAATGATGATGGACCCTGTCCGTGTTCCACCCGGTGATCCCGAGCCGCCCTCACGGCGTTCCCGTCTTCCACCGCGAGCAGGCAATCCACGATAAACTCTGGCTCCGAGATTTCGATCCCCCCAAACTCGGAGCCAAGCAGAACCCTGTACTTACAAGTATCCGCCTTGTTGAGCGATGGCCCGGCACAGGTCAGGGTGGCCTCGAAGAGTGGAGCTTCTAGCACGATATACCCGCTCCGTACTCGCCCAAATGGGGCGTCTGGGCATGCTTCACAATGAGCTTCCAGTATCGTAGGCCGAAAACCACACACAAGTTCTTGATGATATGCCATGTCCTGGGGATAGTCGATGGAAATCCTCGCGGGCAACGATGCCCACGACCATGTCGAGGCAACGCGCTCACCCAACGCGAAATGCGACGTCTCAAAATCTAGCTGCCACGTCCTCTTCCAGCATAAACCATAGGGCAAGTGGGACTCCCATACTCCCGCAAGGTATTCGCCCTTGAGGAACGGCTGAAGTATCGAGGCTATGCCACTTATGGCCGGCAACCTATCGCCATCAGAGGTCAACCCACGCAGGGTATACTGCTTAACGAGCAAACCCCACAGCGTGGTGGCGAGAACCCGCCGCTCCTCCTCCGTCCCCGGTGAGTGGGCGAGGCCGAAGAGCGCTGGCCGTAGGTTATGGGCACCCGAGCTCTCGTCTGCCAACATGTCCCTGTGTATATCGATGGATACCGTGGTGCTGTTGCATTCCCAGATCACATCAGAGGGGGTGAAGCGGACGATGCGCTGCGAGAGCACAGTTTCCTGCATGGTCCAGGCTCGACCTGGAAGCAGGGAGCATGCTTGCACCGAGTAGTTCTTGGGCTCGAGCATATGAGCACCCTGGCTGTAGTGCTCTCGAATGATAAACCCTTTGTCCACTGTCGTGTACATCATCGGCCTCCATCTCTCGGTTGGCTCCTGCAGAAATGGCACAGTTCCGTCGGGTGACGATTCCGCCGCGATGGTGAGGTATGCTTGAGAATAGTACGCAGCCATATTGGCTGATTCAATCTCCCAGTCGCGCGCGTCGTCCTGGATGATGCAGAGCGAGTCGATCCAGATGTAGTCGATTTCAAGCTCTCCGCAAATCCAGATCGCGTCTTGGAACACGGCCGAGAGGCTCGACCATGGGATCGATGTCCGCATCCGAGATATCGTCCTTGTGGTGGTCCGGATGGGTTGTCGATCGGGAGGACCCCAACAGTGGCTGAGAGCCACGTACGCACCGGTCTCGCCGGGCCGTGGCTCGCGGAGCCTGAGAGAGCCCTCCTTGTGTCCAATCAGTACCACCCTTGTAGGCAAAGTCGAGTCCCGCGGACGAAGACAGTACTGGTGCTTATCCGCCCCTGCACCACAGTCGCGAAGCATCCTGTCCAGGAACTCGACCGTTTCTTTCGGCCTGGGGCTCCAGCGCAGACGGGAAAGCCCCATGGCTCTTTTCGAGGTATTCTCTTCACCCTGCAATCAGCTCAAGTATCAGCATCTTGTCCCGCAGAGGTTGAACCGCGGCTGCTTACCTTGCCCGCTGGCCGAATGGACAGCTGTCTGGTATGGATGCGGTTGACCCCGTCAACCTCTCGACGCCACGCATATCGCACAGAGACATTTCCATCTGATTGCGGAGAAACCCAAATGTTCTCGCACCGGCCCTGTACCCCCTGGTATTCGTCCCGCACAAGGGACTCGGTTCTTCCGAGCACCGCTTTCAGCAGCGAACAGCGGTGGCATGCATCATCCAGCCTCTCGACTTGGACATCGTATTTATTCAGCACTCGTTTGATAAAGTCGGCGTTGGGGTCGGACTGGACGGGCTGGAAGTCCCTGCAAACGCTGCAGGACGGGCAGTCTCTAAGCTGAACGGCCATCATGACACTCGGAAAGTATTGGAATAAAGATCAGGACATGTGAAAAGAACCATGTCGGGACTTTGGGGGCTTTGCCGCCGAGAACCAGTTTCATTTTAGCCGCCCGGCTTCGTGTTGGAACCGACAGGCCCATGTTCGTGGTGGCCCCACATGCCGCTGAAGAAAAGGGAACGGGCCGCAGCCGGCCGGCCGGCCGGTTCCGTACTGTGGAGACGGGGTGCTGCGCCTCATCATGAAATCACCAGATAACATCATCAATCAGATCAAAGACATGTTCGTCGTACCCAACTCCTGTATAATATACTGGCGTACAGGAGCAGCAAGTCTATTTAAATCAAGACAGTTCGGCCCATCTCGATCGTGCTGCAGAGTCGGCTCAATTGTTACCCCGTACTTGCAGTGGCCTGACGATTCTTACTCCTCTCGATAACGGCGCAAAGCCTCACAGATTCGCCATTGTGGCGCAGCCGTTACTTTATGTGGGACATGTGACTTATGGTTTCACCTGCAGCCTGACGATTTGCGCCATCACGCAACCCGACATGAGGTCTTTACTGCGTCACTTGCAAAAACCTCACTTCACGGACAACCACATAGACGACTCCAACCCGACCAACAAGCCGACTGAGATCATAATGGCAGACATCGCGAGGGACTTTAACAATTCCCTCTCAAATACCCCAGCGGTCAACCAGATGCTCGCCGTCGTCCGATATGCGTCCAATGCCCAGGTACAGTAAAGCGCTCAACATGGCTTTTCACCATCGACCCAAGTCACAGTGCTGACCATGTCTGTCTTTTGTAGTTGAAACTTCGCAAGTGCGACTGGGAAGAGCTGCAGGAAGCGGCCCACCAGGCAGGCAGGGTCTTTTATGAGAGTGGCTTCGTCCCGAAGTCCGAGAGGGACAGGAAGGGGGAGGAGTATAGGTGGCCCGAGGAGGCTGAACAGATCAACATGCAGATCACAAATAAGTTGGAGGCGCAGGGGATGGGCTCTATTGCAAAGGGCTTCAAGGAGTTTGTGGAAAACGCCTGCATCGCGGACATGGCTGGCACGACGCTGCAAAAGAAGTGACGGGGGTGCATGCGTATAGAAAGAGAAGGGGAAATCAAATGACATGGTGCGGGGCCTAACCCTACACGTAATCGGCTTTAAAACATTAAAACATTGTCGTTGAGTTACGAATAAGAGTGCGAAAAATCTAGCCTGCATCAACAATAGCAAAGAACACGGCTGTTTTATCCCCAAATTCAGCATTATAACCCAATGCCAACACAAAAATCGTTGAGTTACTTTGGAACACAGCGGCTTCAACCCCAACAGGCTGGATGATCAGTGGCCCCAGCTGTGACGGTTTGGTTTGATTTCCAAGGGATAAACCTAGCAGATGGATCAGGCGCGTATTCTTGAACGGTAGTCACGTCTGGTAATGTGCTCAAGGGTATTGAGTGTAACCAGGTTGTATTGTTGAATACGTGTTGATAGCTG
>JABFEP010001017.1:0-17959 GCA_013618265.1 Fusarium albidum
GTTGGTCACCCGTAGCTGGATGAATACAACCCCAATGCAGTCGTCAATTGAAAGCAAAACCCTTTTTTGTTCAAGGTGAAAGGGCGTTGACGGGCTTTGACACAGATTGAATCCAGCTACGGGTGACCAACCAACTCTTCCAACCAACCCCTGTCATCTCTCAAAAGTGCCCCTGAAAGATGCCCCTTATCCACCAAGGTGTGTCCTGTCCCTTTTCCGCCGACCCGCAAGTGGACGGGACTAGCCAGCAAAAGCCTTTCCTCGAACCATCGTGCTGGGAGCCAGTGTCTGGTGTCTCCAGGCAGTTCCTGAAAAGGGTGACATTTTATACCACAAACACTCCAAGAGAATCTACTAAGGTGCGTTGCAGTCTGGAGGATGTCAAGCCGTAAACCTAGGCGGTGGGAGGAGTGACAAGGCTCATCCTTGCTTGCGATTGAGCGGGGGAGCTGATGTCCAAGAGGAGGAAGGACATTCCATGCTCGCAGGCAAGTGATCAACACCTGACGCGTCGGTGTGGAAGAGCTGAGCTGAGCTGGGCTGAGCGCATCGATGATTGATTGATTGATTGATTGATTGATAAAGGCGGCGCACCAGCATCCTTACACGATGTCCCTCTTCATGTTTCACAGCCCGCAGCATGGTTCCATCTGCGGCACCGTTCAACAGACATTGTCGCACATATCAATGGGTCGGTTCATTGTCCTGACCAACAGCCCTGTGGAAGCTCTGCAGCTTTGCAGCCTTATGCTCGAACTCGGGGCAAAAGGCGAACCATCCTCGGAATTCATCCATGATCCCAGCAAAGATTCGACTCAATCACCAGCTTCCCCACCACCAACCACTCGCTTCAACAATCCTCTCCTCCTCTTCCCATTTCCCCTCCTTCTCCTCCTGCCACGAAATAGCCAACACATGCCAACAAACTTGCTCGAAAACCTCCCATCTCCTCGGCACAAATACCACATGATCACCACCCCCAGCAACCTCACCCTCCCCTCCGTGGTTACCTCGGAGCTAGGCTAGCATGTCCCCAGACTTTGGCTCCCCCTCCTCCGGCTCCGATCTCACCGGCGCCGATCCTCATCCCCGACTCCACAAACCTCCACTGGGTTTAATATCTTGACCAAATGTCCCGCGTCGGAGCAGATTCGGGCTCTCACTGCATGAGTGTTGCTACACCTCGATCCCATCAACCCTGTTAAAAGATGGAATTTATTTTCCCATTGCCTCACTGCTCCCCCAAATTCTTTCACTTTAGTATCTCTGTTTCAACCTTCTCATGATCATCCCACTAAGGCGCCTTGATTCTCTCCACATTGTACATGGACAACCCACAATCAGCTCGTTATGGCGTAATCACGTCTCTCCGCCTGAGATAAATTCGCCGGCCCGTCCAACGTTTCTCAACGTCATGTCCGGTGACGTACAATATGCATTCACCATGTACGACGCGGCTCAGCCACGTACCCTCCTTGTTTGACGTCAATTACGCGCCTCGCGATCGAATTTCTAGGAGTAATCCATGCATAGTGTCTGCCACTGCCGAAAGGGGGGAGTTGAAAGCTCCCCATTATCCTCTAACGGACATTTACTCTTCGGTCCTGCTCAGCGACACGCTGCGATGGTACGTGGCGCGTCGTTGCACGGGACAGGGGCCAAACTCGGACAAACCTCTTGTGCGACACAAAGAGACAACATTGATAATTACGTGATACCTCGATTCACTCACCGCCGCCTACTCCGCATCACCACGACTGACGAGATAAAAAGGTAATCCTCTATTTCGTGCCCACTCGGCCAGCGAGAGGGGACCGAGTTGCTCTTACACATATCACACCTTTAATCCGCCAACCATCCGTCCATCTTGTGCAATAGCTAGCATCTGTTTGCCTTCCACCCAAATCTTGGCATTTCAAATCGTCCCTTGATACAGTTACATGACTGGCAATGGCTTCAAGCGAGTGCGAAATTGCGCTCATCAATCACCGTGTTGCCTGACATCAAACCCGGAATCTCTTCTTGCCGCCCGAGGTCCCGTGCCATTGTGTCCCAAGCTGCAAGAAGCGCCGTCATGGCTTCCTTGGAATCGCCAATCCACTTCACGTTTCTGGCCCAGCCCATGTTGGCTTCGTTGGTGGACTCATGGTCGAAACCCGGAGTCGCTTGAGGCTGGCTTGGCCGGTGGGCGTGTCGAGCGCGATGTCGCATGTCCTTCGTCCGAAAGTTCCAGACACTTTGTCTCGGCAGGAACATGCTGGCGCTCAGTGTGTGTACTGGAACGTCATCGACTCGGCGATACTTGAAGTCGCCAGCACTGTCAAGATGATCAAAGAATGCAACGTGGTTAGGGCTGCGGAAGAACGCCAGAGATCCAATCTCAAATGTCGGGTAAACGCTGCTTCCATAAATGCCGGTTAGCCAAGACGAAAAGCATTCGCTAAACGAAAAAGAGCCCTCGTCGTCTTCGTCGTCGCCGATATCATCGCCTTCGTTGCCATCTTGATCCTCGTCCTGTAACAAATCAGCCTCCGGGCGGCGTCCGCGGCTGAGCTGGCCCTCCTAGATGACCTGCGACCTCAGCGCGCCTTTGCCTTCCTCCGCCAACGAGTCTTCAGAATCATCGCCCAAGACACCTGATGGTGTGACCGAATCTGAGGCTTGGTCCAGTAGCCATGAGATGTCGGCCTCCTCGTGCAGAAGATCCGGGTGCATGTCGACAAATGACTTGATCCGAGGAGAAAGAGCGCGCAAGCTTGTCTGGCCGAGAATAGCTCGATTGAATCCGTAGGCGATGCCGTTGTCTCGCATGAACCGGAACACGTCAAAGGGGACATCTTGGGTCAGCTGGGCCTAGGCGTCATCGTAAGCTGCTTGTCGCACCGCCCAGTGCCAACTCTGCTGGGTGAGGAACTATGACTTACTCCAGGCTCGACTCTCCAGAACCAATCGTAGTCCCGTAGGCGCCTCTCTTTGGCGAATGGTGCCGAATTCCACCGATTCATCTGCCGGATTTTGGTCGTCGGCCTCAGGGTTTCAGAGTCATGGTCCAAATGGGCTTCCTGCGGCATTGATGTATTGTGCTGATCTGCCCACCCAGGGATACTCCAGTTCTCGTCCGGGATAACTTCGTAGATGCAAGTGGCATTGGTGGCGTTCGATGTGAGTTCTTTGAAGTCGTCGCCAAGTTCCTTGGTGCTGAAGAAGATCCAGTGGTAGTGGTATCGGCTGTTGAATTTGTCTTCGAGTTGCTTCATGCTGAAGAGCATTGCTCCGAGGTCATCTTCTTGCGTAAGCGTGACCAATGCTGCTCGGGGAGGGGTATCAGTATAGGACGACGAGGCAAGGCCGCGCACGAACGTCGTGAAATGGAGGAGGACAAGCAACCCAGCCCACAGAACGGTGGATGAAGGGCGCCTCGCCATGACGACGGTCGATTCTCAAGGGGTGTATGTTCAAGTGGGGTGAACGGGGGTGAGAGAGAAGGCCAGAAGTGTCAAGGGAGAGGAATACACTGAAAGGCGTAGAAGAAAAGGGATAAGAGGTTGAGAAAAGAAGAGCTGAAAAGGAGCGTGAGGGTACCAGGTCAAGAGTGACGTCTCAGACGTGCCAAGAGGTTGTTCTCAATTGAAGGTTGAAGTAGAAAAGATGAATGAAAGGATAAAGAATAAGAATAGAAAGAATAAAAGAAGAAGAATAGAAGAGGGGATCTCTCTTGGGTCGGGGTCTATTGTTGTGAGCGAGGCCTGAGGCGAGAATAGAGGCAGAGTTGCATGTGACTGGGGTTGGAGGAGGCAGCTGCGAGTTGCGAGCAGTGGCCTAGCACTGGCGAGGCCTCTAATTTTCCGATCGCTAGCAATTGACCGATCTTTGAGTTGTTTAAGAGACCCGTGATCTCTATCGTCGGAAATGAAGAGGATCAATCAGTTAGTAGACGAGAATGGACCGAGTGTGTAGCAAAAGCCGATGACGCAGAAAGAGTATGCACAATCACACACGCACCCATTAAGTCTCCTACGATCACACGGGCACAGGTCCAGTAATTCGTGAGTTAGACGGGGGTTAGGGCCAAAACAGACCATATCCGGGAGAGCGAAACAACAGTGCCCAAGAACAGGGAAAGTCTACACTTGGAGTCAGCGGCATTTCTCTTCAGGTAGAAGATATGAAAAGAGGCAGGAGCATCTCACCTCCGTCAATACATACCTCACTTAACCAACCACTGTGTGGAGCAAGTTGGGTATTTCCTCTAGGAGAGCCGGGGGAGAAAAGAAGGCATCAAGGCGGCCCTGAGGTGACGGTATTCAAGTGCATGGTCACCGGCTTTCCTTACGGTAACCTGAATGGGCTGCGGTCATCGGTGATTCAGTGTAGATGTGTACTTTGCATCATGTCAAGCGCTTTCTTCCGATGAACAAGTATCTACGGTATTTTGTTCCGCCCATCGGCGTATCGCTAAGCCCCCCTCACACCGAAAGCATCCTCTCCAAGAGATGCATCCTCAACGCCGGCCTTTGTCCTAAAAACACACAAAAACCGACCCCTTTTGCGCCCGGTTAAGATATAGAGAAAAGTGCTATACTGATACACGTAGTTCAGCATGGGCTTATGCTTCCACGTCCATCGACTCGACGTCCACCGGGCCATCCTCGAGGCTGATGTCGAGTACCCTCGCATATGGAACAGTAAGCCTTTGAAGGTCGCGGTATTTGCCTGTGATATTGTTAGCCTATCGTGTCTCATGCAAGGCACAGAAGAATAAAACTCACCCAGAATCATCACCACACCTTTGAGCAACTCTTTGCGGTCCCAACCACACAAATCGCCTTCCTTGCTGAACCAACCGCGGCCACCATCTTGCTTGTCGTGGTCCTTGTCCTCAAGGATGCCCCCGATGAGGCTGTTCAGAAGCTCCTCCACTTTGACCCTCGCTCCCTCGGCGCCCAAACGCTTGGCGTACATGAATAAGTAGAGGCGGAACTCCTCTTGGGCTCCCAGCTGCAAGGCTCCTGCAATTCTGTTCTCCAAGTGCGCAATGCTAACACTACTCTCCAGGTTCTCTGCCTCCTTACGCTGGACAAGCGTCTTGATGATGCGTTGCAAGCCATACGACCTGCCCTTAAGCAGAAATTCATTGGTTGTATGCCGCTCGAGGAAAGGTATGATGCCCGAGGATACCGTTACCTTGTCTGAGTCCTTTTCTTTGTTGTCCTTAGAGGTTGGCCCGACGGCGGTAGATTGCAGGGCAGAGATAGAGGAATCGTTGGAGTTCCAATATTGCGAGCCCACGGCCCACCAAGCCTCGCTGAGCCGTTGCCAGGTAAACATCTCCCGAGCATAGTAATAGCCATCACCATTGGTGAGGGTGGCGATGATATGCCCGGTAGCGTTGAGGTGTGCGGAGGTGACGCCTGGGCCCGGTGTCGCGCTGTGTTGGGACAACGAGGTCGTGGCGATTTCGAGAATTGGCCCCAGAGAGACCGGAGGATGAGGAGATGACTGGGTCTTTAGGTTCCAGACATGAGCCAGGCCCACGGCGGTGATACATAGCAACCAGTGCTCGCGAGCTTCCAGGATGACGGGCTGTGACTCCAATATGATCGGGTTGAGCAGTCTTCTTCCAGCGGGGGTCCAGACATGTAGAGAACCGTCCTCGCACGCCACGGCCCAAAAGTGCTTGGTCGCTGCTACAAGAATAATAGCTCTTGGCAGGAACTCCTCCCAGATGAGGGCACCTCTCTTGCTGACGGTGACATGTGAGGGATCTCTTGGATTGGTGTCATTCTTAGCTTCCAGGATAATGTTTTCTGGGACCTTGGATGCCTCCTCTAGAGAGCTGTCGCCTTGAAGCACGCCGCGATCGAGGGGTCGGAGAATGTGTGATCTAATCTTTGGCACCGCCAACCTAACTTGGGCGAATGCGATCGAAGGGTTCATGACTGCGGGTCGGAGGAACTCCGGTGTCGGGACTACGCCGTTCTGAACAGGCACCAGAGCGGCAGGCTCAGTACCATCCTGGCCGTTGGTGACGATGGCTGTCGGGCCCGTTGCCGCACGCTTGGCAATGTGCTCCTCTTCATCCTCGGCTTCGCCCAGTGTCATCCGTCGCTTATTCCCAAGCAGCATAGAGACAATGCCTCCCTTGGGCAATCCATCGAATGGCTTGGACAGATCGAGGATCGTTTGGGGTGTATCGTTTTGAGCGGTCTTGTTGGTATTCGTCGTTCCAACTAACTGCGTCTGGGGGAGGGAGGATTGGCCTGTCCCTGATGAAGACACTAACAGGGGCGCAACCCGCTTCTTGCCGTCCTTACCAATGGTGACTCGCGACTTGAGCTCCTTGACGCGCTCTGCCGTCTTGTCTGCGGCTTCTTCTGGAGGCTTCTCTGGCTCCGTCTGACCATTTGCTGTTGGTTTCGGGGTTGATGTCCCAGGCTTGGTTCCATTTGTGGCTGGTGTAGACTCTTTGGTTGATTCAGAGCCGAAATCGCCCATCAACGCGCCCATCCTCGACTCCACAGCTCTTGACTCTCCTGCCTTGCTCAGATTCTCTAGCATCAAACCATCAACGTCCTCGGCAATACCCATTCCTTTCCTTGACACGCCGTATTTCTGTAGCGCCTTGACGTTCTCTTCAGGCTGTGCGACCCAGCCCAGTTCCCCCTCGGAGAACTTGACAACCACAATACTGCCATCAAGACTCGAGGCAAAGAGTGTTTGGCCATCCGGCGTCCACGCCAGGTCAGATACGGACTTGCCTGCCAGGTCCTGGAGTATGACCACTGGTCTTGATGTATTCGTGTTCCAAATACTCAAGGTTTTGTCCTGCCCAGCGGAGGCTATGACCGTAACAAGAGACCCCGCATTTTCGCTTGCTGTTGCACTTGAATCTGGTTTTACCGTATGAAAGAGTCGCGGAGAGAACATGCAGACTTCCGTGGGGGCCTCGTGGCCGATCAGGTTGATCTCACTGTCCCATCTTGTTCGCTCGATGATCGCAACGGAGCTAACGGGGCCATTCACGGCGTTCGCTGCAGCAATATGGTTCCCATCGGGTGACCAGGAGCATCGTCGAAAGTAGGTTGTTAGGGGCGAACTCTTGAAGGGCGTGCTGATTGTTGTTTCGAGGACAAAGTTGTTTACCATGTCATGCTGGGTCGCGTTAGGCGCAGGTGAGGTAAATCGGAAGATCTTGATTGTCCGATCGTCGCTGGCGGTAGCAAAGAATTTGTTTGCCGGGTCAAAGGTGATTCCCTTGACATGGCTCTGGTGGGCAGGCAGCGTCTTGAGCTTCTCGAAGGTATGGCCGGACCAAACAACAACCTTGGAGTCAAGGCCGACAGAGACGAGGATTGAAGAGTCGTGGGACCAGGCGAGATCTTGCACATCGTTGTCGTGCCCAATCAAGCGTTTGTAGGTCTTCCAGTTCTCGACAGGGGGTGGCTCGTTGGTTCCGAATGTCGCAGCTGGGGGCCCTTTGTCCAGGTGGTACACGCAAATGATCTTGTCGTCGGCGCCGCTGGCAAGATATCGGCCGTTGGGAGAGAATCGAACCGAGTGAATCGTGCCAAGGTGATGGCTCATGTGGCAGAGCTGGCGCGGTTTGTTGTAGTCGGGGGAGTTGGCATTGTAGACGGATTCTGTCGACCAAATTCGCACGTGTCCATCGCCACCGGCGGTCGCAAGGCGCTTGCCGTCGGGAGAAACATGGCAGCTGTAAACCTCAAAGTCTTTTTGGTCGCCGCTATGGCTCAGCCATGAAGGCTTGATGATGTGCATGGTGGAGGGACGAGCCACATGCCCGGGGGGACGATCGCGTTGGTGAATGCCCGCAGCTTAGGGCAATGGCGATGCTGATGCTGACGGTGCGGATGATGATGGGTCTATCGCCTTCTGTTTTCGTTACGTTTGCGATCGGGTCGAGGCGATGCGACGCTTTGGGGACGATAGATTGAATGAGTTTGTATTGTGATAATTGGCGATGGTGATGCTAAAGTCGGAGGTGACGCGCCGTCGCGTTTTTCGAGCTCTGTCAATCAAAAAAGGCCAGGGTCAGCTCCTTCGTCAGAGAGCCTTTCTGGCCCTCGGGCCAGCAGAGCTACTACCTTATGTTATTGGGCGCCCTACCTACTTGCTGCACTGACGACTTTCACAGGCATTGAGCCCTGAGCTAAAGGTTGATTGGGCAGGCCACAGCTCGGAGCAACTTTGATGCGCTCAATGCCATGGTGTCTCTGTCCCCTCTTCATTCTCTCTCAACAAGGACATTCGTCGAGACTCACCCAAGTGTCATTGTTTACTACAAATAACGGACATCGAACTTGCCCCGACCTAGGTCCGACCATGCAAGCTTTTCGTCATTCAACTCCGTTCAATTTCCAGCTGAAGTGGCTGACCAAATGTGGCCGAACATGTGGCTTAACAGCTTACACAGCGTTGATCAATCACTCGTCTCCTAACCAGCCAGCCCAGCCAAGTCTAAAACTACGGATCATCTCACCGAGACTCACTATAACTATCTCAAGATTAGACAGTGACAAAGTATGACAATATCAGCTTCAGATATTGAAGGCCTGAGACGGGAGAACTGGATCAGAGGGTACCTATTCTTCCTTGGAGCTGCTGCGAGATACATGTAGCTAGTCGTTCCCCTCTCACAGAGGACAGTCGAGTCCATTCCTCGTCCAGAATAATGCAGTCAATAAATACCTAAGCTTAAATCGATCTATCAATCCAACTCGACCCTTCATCAGAGCTAGCATCTTGAACTTAGTCCCGTAGGGAAAGCCGATACATCGAGAGTGAGGATTCATAGCAAACAAAGTACGAATTAAGTTGCATATATCGTGGTTTACTATTAGAACACGGTTTTATAATACTGGTAGTCTTTCGCAGCGACCCGGTGGCTGATGAGTGTGGCTAAACCTCTCTTCTGTGACTCTTGTCCGGAACATTGTCCCCCACTAAAAATTTTGGACTTTTCCAAGTCGCCAACCTCCACCGCCCGGACTACGTACCAGATTCAGCGGTCGCTGAACAACGCCGCAAAGTATCATTTCCTATATATTCTCTCAAATCGGCTTTGTATCGAAATCATGGGCGTCGGCAATAAGCGAACGATAACAAAAACCCGTCGAAAGACCAGGGACGTCGATCAAATCAAGGCCGACCTACTATCGCCAAAGCATCTCAAGCAGTTCATGGAGACAAAGGCCGCCGAGGATCTCCCTGGACTCGGTCGGCACTACTGCACTGAATGCGCAAAATGGTTCGAGACGGATGCTACTTTGGTCGCACACCGCAAAGGAAAGCCTCATAAGCGAAGGTTCGTCACTATTCTATTGGGTATCTATCCTTCGTTATGTCCGAAACATTCACTAACACTCCGCTTCCAGGGTCAAGCAACTCGCCGAGGATCCCTACACTCAGAAGGAAGCTGAGGCTTCAGTCGGACTGCGGACAGACAACGGCAATCGAAACCGCGATGCGACCGATGTGGACGACGACATTGCCATGGATCCCTGAATCCTCGACTACCTCCATATCCAGTTCGGAGTGCAGACGATGTATGCTCCAGGCATGTTTGGTGCGTTTCGGCTTAAATCGGTTCGGGTTGGCATAACTATATTTGCGTCTCGACGGCGTTGGGGGCGGGACACTGGCGTTATTGGCGTATTCGAGCATACTTTCGCAACACCCTTCACCTGGCCCCTCTGCCGCGCGCTCTGGCAAGCCCACTAGGCCGGCCTCGGCCAACACCGCGAGTTGACCTCCCTCTTGTCGATGTTCCTCGACCGGGTGCCGCAGGAAGACGAGATTGACGGTGTTCGGGTGTGGTGAACTTGGAAGACTTCGTGGTTGTAGGGGGGTTATCGACAAAGGATGTATCCGTGGTCCTGGTGGATGATCAGAGGATGGGGGCAAACATCTCTTGGGACGATGTGAACTTACATAAATGTCATTTCGGCATCGGTTTCGGGTCGCGATGGAGGCGCAACCGGCTGTTCCTGTCTCGTCCTTTGTCGACGGAACGACTCTGGAATGGGGCCCTGTAGCATGGTGAGCTCGGTGATTTACGGCGACCTTCCCGCGAACATAGTCTCAATAGATGTACCTCGGGAAAGTCAACACAGAAAGCATTCATGTTCAACCCGTAAAGGAAGCTCGCGAACGACTCGCTGAACCGCGCCAGACTCTCATGCATGAGCTGGAAGTGCATCATGTTCGCCTCTAGGTCGGCCATGGCATCCGAAAGCTCGGCAAATGCCGGCTCAAAGGCATTGAGAGGGAAAGGAGCGTCAGCCTCGCCAGCGCCGCGTGCGGACTCGCGGAAGGATGATCGCGATGATGGCCGGAGAGGGGTGGTCGGTCGCGAGGTACGAGAGCGGGAGTTGGAGCGCTTGACGCTGGCGTCGAGAGGTTCGCTGGACATTTTGAGATTCGCCTATTCCTTTTTCATGTATGGTCTTGGCGAGACAGGTCGTTGCTGTGTCGATACGCAAAGCGTGATCCGAGGTCGTCTTTGTGAGAGGTTGAATTATTACCAGAAAGTCAACAAACGTGGTGGTGGTTGTGGCTCCCCCGCATGGTCGTCAGAGTGTGGCTGCCCAATGTGGCTTTCTCGATGACAGGGCGGAGGCTGTCTCGCGGCGGTTGGTGATAGCGCTCCCCGTACCTTGCGTCATAATCCCGGCGTCTGCGGGCATGAGACTCGGTTTCGCATTCTTGGAGACTCCTTGGATATTTTTGGCCGTTCGAGTGTTCCTTTGTTGGCTTCTCGCGGTTTTCTGGCTTGAATTTTTCTAGGACGTATACCCTAGCTAGATCCCTTCTCGTTTCCCTCGGATCGAGGGGTGTCGTGTAGTCAAGGCCTTCGGGTAGCGACGTACGATGCGCGGCCGATAAAGAGAGGCAGCCCAATTTCAGGGACGAGGGGCAAGGGGCAGCCAACCATTTAACATTATCACTCTGATGTTTATAATTTTTGGCATCAGACGAGGGAAGCCCAGGCATCGAATGTCATTCATATTCCTATCCGCGGATCTCATCTACCTAGGTATCCAGATGTGTCGCTGCGTACCTTAGGGTAGTAAGTTTATGCTTACCCGTATCATTATCCGGCATCTCGGGGAATGCAGAGTACCGGCTTCTGTAACCCAACGTCAACTTTATTACTTATCGAGAATATAGGGGCTCGGGCATTATTGTTCCTGCAAGACCGAATTATGGGCAACTCAGCCACCCTTTGGCAACCAATGAGTCTGCAAATCAAGGCATTAGATACGCGTACTTGGGTGCTATATTGTTGCCTGGGTACTCCGGGCACTAACAAATGCAGCCCTTGGAGTACGTAGCGCCGCAGATTCCGCGGGGACCGGTGTCTTCCAAGTCCCGCACACACCCTCAACAACGGCGGCGCTTTCTTACGCTCGCACCATCTCGTCTCAAATTCTCGTACATATAATCTGCGTTGGCCCTTCCCTTGAGCCTTCCAAAGGGATTCGTCTTCCTGGACTTGCGAGCTTTGAAGACCGGGTGGAGCTGATACTGTGCCAAGACGGCCTGTGCTGGCAGCCGCACTGAGAAAATCCCCCCCTTGAGCAGCGACGACATCGATTCAACTTTTGCGACGCCGTCTCACGCGCTCACATATCCTGGCCAGCCTGATCAGCGTTTCTTCACCTATGAAGGCCCAACTGAGACGAACTACATATTCAAATAGCTTCCGCCTCAGTTCACGCAACCCGCTCTTGCGCCCCTCCCCGGCGCTTCCCTCTGTGGGTTATTCTAGCTGCCCAAGGCCTGCCCGTGCTAGATCGCAACCAATCTCTGTTCCACTCAGGAGAATCTCTACCGCGGGATCGCCAACAGGACCAAGGAGGCTCTTCCCTCGATCGCAAAGCCCCAGCTACTCTGCGCGTGCTTACATCCCGCGCGTAACCTCTCCCCTCACCGCCTCCAGGTATTACACGACTGGCCCTGATCGCTCAACACCGAGTTCAAGCGTAAGCCACCAACTCGAAGCCAGCTCATTCTACTCAGCCGTTGTAGCTGCGACTGTACTCGCGGCCGTCTTCATTGCCTCTGTGTGGTCTACATTGGGCCCTTCCGACAACACGCCGTCTCAAGAAGAACTCGAGGAAGCTATTGCAATCATGTCGTCCCAAGCGCCTCCCGGCCGCCCGGGGAACCTCACTCCCGAGCAAGAGGAGAAGCTGCGAAAGCTCTGGACCTCTATTTTCCAATTATGTGGTGTAGCCGACGATGACAGCTCTGCGTCCGAGATCATCGGAGCCAAGGATCAGGCCGAGGCCAGCCCAGGAGAGGCTGATGCCCCCAAGAAGAAGAACAGATTTGGCGTCTTCAAGAAGCAGGGAAAACCTGGCGCCTCCACTCCTACGGAGGTTGCCCCTGTCGAGGAAGACAAGTACGGGCAGACGAAGCACTTCTACGAGACTCTAGCCAACGAGACACCGGAGTCTATTCGCCACACCATCTGGAGCATGGTCAAGCATGACCACCCCGACGCCCTCGTTCTGCGCTTCCTCCGCGCGCGAAAATGGGACGTGGAAAAGGCCCTGGTGATGCTCGTGTCGACCATGAACTGGAGGCACACCGACATGAAGGTCGATGATGACATCATGAAGAACGGCGATGCTGCTGCTATCGAGGATGCGAAGGCTACCGACTCGCCTACCAAGCAGGTCAGCGCTGATGTCATGGCACAGCTCCGGATGGGCAAGAGTTTCCTCCATGGCACCGATAAGAATGGCCGACCGATCTGCGTCGTCAGGGTCCGTCTACACAAGACTGGACAAGAGTGTGAGCCTAGCCTGGAGAGATACACAGTCTACATTATCGAGACAGCTCGTATGGTTCTTGAGCCTCCCGTTGACACCGCGGTAAGTGCTTCTCTCAGTTGCTCACGGCGAGCGAAGATACTGACTGGTATGGCTAGTGCGTTGTCTTTGATATGACAGGTTTCTCAATGGCTAATATGGACTACACCCCCGTCAAGTTCATGATCAAGTGCTTTGAGGCCAACTACCCGGAGTGCCTGGGTGCTGTCCTGGTGCACCGAGCGCCCTGGCTCTTCCAAGGCATCTGGAAGGTCATCCGCGGCTGGTTGGACCCTGTCGTGGCGGCCAAGGTCCACTTTACCAACAACCGAGCTGACCTCGAGGAGTTTATCGCACCGGATCACCTGATCAAGGAGCTTGATGGTGAAGAGAACTGGAAGTACGAATATATCGAGCCTGTTCCCGGCGAGAACGACAAGATGAAGGACACCGAGACCCGGGACCAACTTCTTGCCAAGCGCGAGCAGTTGGTCAAGAAGTTTGAGCACGCGACCCGGGAGTGGATCCGCAACCCCGAGGGCGAGCAGACGCCCCAGATCAGAGCCGAGCGCGAGAAGATCGCCAAGCTGCTGAGGGACGACTACTGGAACCTGGACCCCTATATTCGGGCGCGCACACTTTACGACAGACAAGGGGCGATCCAGGGCAGCGGCAAGACGGACTGGTACTCGCCTGCCAAGCCCGTGGCTGGCCCTGCTGCTGACGATGTAGACTAGATGTAGGAGGACATCGGAAACACAAAAGGAATATGGGTTTGTAGATAATCATTGTAGATTTTGCGGAGAGGCACAGGGTGCAACCTGGCACGAGACAATAATACTAGAAGGCCTCATCACAACTACATTTGAGGCTACAATTCCTCTTTGCTCACTACCTCTAGATCTTGGTCTTGATTTCCTCGTGGAGCGCCTTGAGCTTGTCCATGCCGGGGGACTGGGTAGGCCAGCCGACTCCCAGACCCTCGGTCTCGTTAGGCTTGGGGATCTAGATTGTGTTAGACAGAGGGGCGAGGGAGGCATGGGTAGAGAGGCGATCTTACCATGTGGAAGTGAACCTGCGATGGCAATCAGTCTCTGCAAAATAACATACGAGCTGGGAGTAGACTTACGTGGTCAACCTCCTGGTGAGCGATCCTGCCGTTGTTCTGGAGGATGTTGTAGTTGGTAGCACCAGTGGCTTTGACCAGCTTCTTCACGACGGGCTATCGGTCCATCAGCGTTCAGTTCTCTGACATTTCACGCCTTGGGAGCTCACCAGAATCTCAGTGAGGTGCTCATCGGGGATGTCGGCAAGCTTTGCACCGTGGAATTTCGGAATGACGAGCTATGAGTGAAGGTGTCAGTTCCAGCATGATTTCGATGTCAGGACATGGAAACCTACAGCGTGGCCTTGGCTGAGAGGGCCGATGTCGAGGAATGCAAGGGTCTTGTCACTCTCAAAGAGCTTAAAGGAAGGGATATCGCCTGAAATTGGGACACCGGGTCAGTGAACGGTGATGATAATTCGGTGGTGGTCACAACCAGGGAGGGACCCGATGGCGGACACATTCAACAAACTCTCCCCTCTTTAATCCTTTCGCATTCGGACTCACGCCCTCACTCTCCGACGACCTATGCCTTACCCTTGATGATGCGGCAGAAAATGCAGGTGGCCATTGTGCATGTGTGATGATCAAGGTAATTTATTCCTGAAGCTGCAATGTTGTCGGTTGTGAGGAAGAACAGAACGGTTCAATCTGTCGGTTGATCCTGATTACATGGCGAGAGCTCCGAGAGGGGCTGGTTTCCCGATCTTCTGATTGGTGACTGTGTGGGTCAGGGAGGAGGGTTTATATACCAAATTAACACACGAAGCTTTCGGAGTGGGACTCTCCATCGAACTCACCTCTTGCCTTTTACCAGATGTGACCGTGGACACAGCCCAACAAACTCCATTCCTTCAATCTTTGGAACCAGTCGTCTAGCCTCTAGATTCGATTTTTGCTTTTTGCATTTTTTATCCATTCTATGATATCGAAAACCCATGGCAAATGTCTTCTGCTTCTATCTATCATTTTTTGCAGCTTGTAAAAACCTGTTCTGGTTCCTTTTTTATCGTCTTGGTCAACTTCAAATGATGGGTGCCACAAGAAAGTGAGGCTGTCCAAGGGACTTACCCGCTCCCTACGTCATTCCAGTGTGGCGGGGTCTCTCACCTGAGCCCCTCCAAGAAGCTGTCGCCCCCGTTTGTGTTCCCTGAGCAGAACCATCCATGATCCATTCATCGCCTGTCGCACACTTTCAGGCACCCAGTTACGACCTTATTTTACCACTCTTTGTCAACGGAACCCAAGCTTGTTTCGCAGATTTAAATACTTGGCAAAGCGCCGCCTGATCCGCGCGCGATTCTTGTATAACTACGTTTAGGCACCTTTCCCCCCCCTCCCCATTTCTGCCTCAGCGCAACAGAAAACTGTCGATATAATACCCGATCCTTGCCAACTTGCGACAGAGATCCCCACAGTCTTGCGAGGCAACTCGGTCTTTCTCTACAACTCTTCCAGAATGCCCGAATTCGTCAGCACGCCTCTCTTTGGGGGCACGATCGTTTGCGACCTTCCCTCCAAGTTCGCCGACGTCAGGTCTGCGATCCCTCACCTTTGCGCCCCAGCCTGTACTTATCATGCTGACTCTTGGGACCATAGCAAGCTTCGGCAGGTTCCTGACAACCAAGAGGTCTGGATCGACCAGGATGGCTTCACTAGCATCATATTCGACATTACGGAGCGCGTTGGCGGCTCTGGCTCTGGACCCGAGGTCGACGGCCGTGCCATGACGACGCATCTTGAGGATATGGTCGGCTCGGATATCGACACCGTCAAGATCTGGAACACGGCCGAGACTGAATTTTCGCGTCTCGAGTACGTCTCCCTGTCTAACTGGGATTACAACAACCTGGCGAACCGTGATTTGCTGACCTTGCTTCCGCCAACGCAGAACTGGCACTCCCGCCTACACTCTGATATCCACGCAGACCCCCCGCATCAACCAGTCCCGCGATACGACCTCTGCCCCCGACTTCACTGCCATCATCCTGACCCTCGTGCGCCTCGAGAAGGCCAAGACGGATATTCTCATCACCATCAACGTGCCGCATATCAAGGGCGAGTACGACGAGGAGGACGTCGATCTCGAGCTGGGTCGTCAGGGCAAGCTCATCGGCGATGCGGTCGAGTACTCGGCTCGCATCTGGTCGACGTTTAATATCAAGGACTGGGGCCTGTTTGGCGAGTCATGAGCACCTATGGGAATGGGGACACTTAGAAGCAACGGTACTAGAGTGTCAAGGTATATATGGTTGGGGCTAGGGACGAGTTGGATATCCTGGGATGACTATCACGACTGATGAATGTCTTTTCGCGTTTTGGGGATATTGACAAGTAAATAACCCTGTTTGCGTATAAGAAACCCGCCGTTGAGGCTTCAAATGACCAGTTAGATGGACTGGCCATGATTATGTAGCAGGGGGAACTTAAATTCCCTATATAACTGAGCACTTGCGTCCCCAGCATTAACTACCAGGGACAACCAAGCTGCCGCACCTTGTTCTCTTCGCATGATACTGTAAGGACGAGATTATCTTACATGTGCTCAAGCGTACCTCAACTTTCACATGCGGACTACCCAACCATCCCGAAAACTAGCGGCGATACTCTGCAGTTCCTTTACGCCCATCCGTCAATAGAACCACCACGGCCACTTTAGACTTGATCGCCAAGAAGCAACATGAGATTAGATCCTGACCTCTCTCTTCAAGTGGGGGAGAACGCAGTGAGTGTCAAGAGCGACCCGAAGCCGACAGAGAGAAAGCAAAAAAGACGTTATTGCCGCCAGGCTACGAGACAAAGGACAGAGAAGAAGATGAGAGACACGAATCTCTTCCAGCGTGTTAAGATATTTAATATAAAAGGCAATCTCTTCCTATCTAATCAATAGGCCCTTACTACCCAAGACCCAAATGATCATTCACGCTTTTCATGGCTTTCTGGGCCCTACGTCTGACGACGGGGTCGGGACTATACTATGATGGTATGAGCCGCCTTTGCCCTTAGTTGGCCAATACTATGCCATAGGATGGCTTGTATTCGCATACTGGCCATCTATCGCCCCAGCAGCTCATTGAGCAACGGGCTGAGATCAAGCAGAGAAGGCGTCCTTTCTTTGGTGGAGAGCCGGTAAATCTATCCAGGAGGGTGAGCGAACCCAGTTTAGCTATAATCAAGGCTAAGTTGAGGAACTTCATCTATAGAATTAGTATACTCAGAGGGGACTTAGGTCTTATCTTTAGTATAGGTTTATTTGGGTAGTAACCTAATGGCTTTATAGGCTTGCAGCTATCGTCTTGATACTAAGGTCCCCTAATGGTCGTCGACTCAGGAAGTGACCCCTTCTCGTGAAATTGCCCCCAAGGGGCAATGCTGTCAGACCAGGAGGTCCTACAACCTCAAGCCCGTAGCACTGGGCGTGGCCAGCAAGCCCAGAGGCCTCATTTCATCATCGTGAGCATGGTCTTCCATCCATTGTCCCCTCTTTCCGACTGCGCACTGAGCGCCTCTCCCAGGTGTGTTAGATTCATTAAAGGTATTGGGCGAACTCCGTATCCCTGGAGCCGAGGTTGGAAAGTAGACTGACCAATCTCCAAGCTCGAGGCAGAGTTTCGCTGACGCTCCTGTGCTCACCTACCCGATGCTGCTAAAGGTCCTAATGGAAATATCCATTTTGCCGTGGTATAGGGTTGGCGATGGGCCTCCTGTAAGAGAACTTGTTCTCCGAATGAATTGAAGGGTTGAGGAGATAAGACTGCAAGGCAAGGAAGTAAAAGTGAGAATGCTATATCGAAGAGGGAAAGAAGCAACGAGGTAATACAAAAAGATGAAGTGGCGAGGAGGCAGGTAAATATGAGGAGATAGGTAGATAGAAGGAAGCTAGAACGTCTTCTCTCGTACTTCTGGTGTTTTCTTTCCACCACGAGCTAGGGAACTACAGACAGAGTCAATATTTGCGTGAGTGGACACATGAGCTCATTCAACACAGCAAGGACGAGATTGCCTTGTATATGAT
>JABFEP010001021.1:0-25814 GCA_013618265.1 Fusarium albidum
TGGGGGAGGGGTTTGGAGATGGAAAGGCGGCTTGAGGCCGTCTCGTTGGGATGGTTGCTGCTTCGGGGGTTGGATCTGGTCGCTGCCCAGGATGGATTGGATAAGGACGGCGGCAGGTCGCTCTGCGCAGTTCAAGCGGTCCGCGCAAAGCCAAAGCTCGTCAAATGACTTCCTTTATTGTGTACCTGTCGGTTAGTAGGTCTTGGTTTGGCCCAAAGCCGTGGTGAGGCTGGTTGCTCCCTTGGTCGTCGGCTTTGTTGACGTTGGCGACCAAAGAAAGACGGAGGGCGAACGGCTCCTGTTGAAGGAAAACGTACCTACCTAGCTTGGCTGGGTGTTGGAGCGACCAGCACGGGCCGATACGCCACACCAACCAACCTCCAGGCTTCATTCAGATGGGAGGGTTGAGCCACAGGGGGACCTTGGGATAGCAAATCATCAGCCACATGAGTTGCGGGTTGAATCACCAAAGGCCCACTGATGTTCTGTGACGCGCATCCCAAAGTCTAGGCGCATCGAGGCTGAGGGAAGAGCAAAGGCTCAGGGAGCACCTGGCAACTTCCGACCTCGCTAATTACCTTTCTCACCACTCGCCCTCCCAACACAAGGGCGAAAAACCACAGTGTCCAAACATCATCACAAACGCCCCCCCCTTCAAAATCAATCTACGCGTGCAAACACAGCAATTACTCCTCAACAACCCTTACTCATTTTCACATCTTCCGCTTCAGCCATCGTCGTCTCATCATCAGCCTTTCGCGATGCGCCGTTAGTCCCGACGCACATTATCCTACCGAGTATCATCAAGCACCACACAATCCGGTGACGGTCCTCGATACACGCTCCGCAGGCGCGCTCGTCTGTTCATGATGGCAGCATCACCTGCTTCGCTCGCCGCTACATCCGAGATCGAGCCCCCGAGCTCGCCCGTCCACCATGAGGCCAAGTCCTTTGCGTCTCGCGCCATGACCGAGGATGACGATACGAACCCGGCCAGAGCGAGCCCCGAGCCCCAGGAGAAGTCCTCGCGCAGTAAAGGCAAAGGATCTCAAGGAAAAGACGCTGCGGGCCAGCCGCAGATCGGCAAGATCCGCCATCTCAAGAAAGAGGATGGCGAGCCTCTCTGGCGAGAAGACATCCAGTACGACTTTCTCAAGGCTGTCTTCGACAATGAGCAAGTCGTATTCACCAACTCGTACGAGCCGGAGCGCCTCGGCAAGCAGAATTTCGCCGATCTCTACATCGACACAATGTCTCGAAGCTCCAAGACCAGCAAAGTCCTTCGCGATAAGCTCCTGAGTGATAGAGAAGCCGCCAAGGGCATGGCCATGGTGTGTCTCCTTGTCAATATGGGGCGCATGAACACCACCCTAAACTGTGAGTAATGCACCGCCAACGCGATTGTTCAACCATGCTGACTTTCCTGCAGTCTTCCCAGAGATGAGGGCGCAACTTCGTACCTATCATGCCATTCCCTCGCTACAGGCCCACCAGGACCCTCACGCCTACAAGCAACTCCAAGATGCACCTCGCCTAAAATCTATCTTGAAAGGCGGTGCAGAGGATCGGGATGAACCCAACTCACTCGACAAGATCAAGCAGAGGGACGTTCCTCGCACGAACCCTGTCAACCTCATCTTTGTCATGTGCAACACGGCTCAAAAGGTTGCTGAGCTACACTTCCCCCGCCATCGCGAGTTCCATGACCTCATCATGAAGATGCAATACAGCAGCGGGTCGCGAGCAAAAGCTTTCCTCTGGCTTATGTGGTTCTACCTCGAATCCGATTTTACGGAAGAAGGATGTGACGAAAACCCCTTCGGCCCTGGAGTGGATTACGGCTTGGATGTTGCGAATCAAGGTATTCCTCGCCTGAAAGAGATGGCGCCTGATGAAAAGGCCCTGGAGAACGTCGACACACAGGAAGAGATCGAGTTTGGCAGAAGCAAGCAAAAGACGCGAGCTAAGATTCTCGAAATGGACCAAGCGTATCTCAATGAGAGGGAGACCAAGCGAGGCAAGATGCGCCCTTCGTTTGCTGACGACGGACCCGCCATTCTCCCGCGCATCCGGCCCTCTAAGCACGAGTCTGATCTGGATAGCACCCGCTCGACACCACCACCCCGGGCACTTGGCCGCGCTCTCGGCTCCAGTCGGAGAGGCGCGCCGCTGAAGTATCAGATTTTCGAAGGCTCTTCACCAGCACATCATGTCAATGAAGGTGTAGTCGCAAGAAAGCCCCGGCCACCGACAGCACACCAATTGGCTGTTGAGCGAAATCGAAGCCAAAGGGTTGAGTACATCCTCGACCGTGGCCTCCGCCGCCAGCATCATAAGAGCCGAAAACTTCGACGTCAGGACGGTGCCATCTTTAGAGCGTATCGGAGACTTCAAGCCCAGGAAGACCCCTTCGAAGACAGTGATGATGAAACATCGATCCCCCGAAATCTGACTTACGGCGGAGACAAGACGCCAGGGGCCTTCCGCGAGAAGGGCGTAGGGGGGCTTTGCCTGTTGTCGAAGGAGGAGGATGACTTTGGCGAGGAAGTCAGCTCCTATGCTGCCGCATTAAGACGGTCTACACGACGTCTGGCTCGTTGGGGTCCTCGATCAGCAGAGCTTGGGGTGATTCCTGCCGTCAAGCGGCCCAAGCCGAAGAAGCCGGATGATGATGATGACGATAAGGACGGCAACGACGACGGCGAAGACGGGGATGGGAGTGCATCCAAAGCCAATGGCGAAATCAATGGCGATGCCAACGACGACGCCACGATGGGCGATATCACCGTCGGCGACGTTACAGTGGGAGACGCTACACTTGGGGACATGACGGTAGGAGATGTCACTGCCGGGGATATCACCATGGGCGACGTCACGATGGACGACGCCGAAGATCAGACAGTCCTCCATGACGACGACGATGCTGACGATGCGGACCGTACGGAGGTCATGGGCGACTCGGATATAGACTAAAGGGTCCAGAGCAGGACGATGGGGGTATGTAACTTGAGGAAGAACATGTAACCTGAGGTTTAAAAAGGATCAAGCGGGACGGCGCTTAAAAGGATGACCACGATCGGGTCTGGGATCATGGGAGTTCGCCTGCTATGTGTGTTTATTGCATGGGATTTCGTCGCCGTGGGTTCTTCATGGCTGTAATTTCTGAAAGGCGTTGAATGCGGGCCCGTACGCTGTCTTCATTGAATAGACGTGGTCGGGAAAAGAGGGGCAGGAGGCCGTCTGTTGTGGCAATGAGATTCGCATCCCAGATGCTGTTTTGATCAGGCTTGTTGCAACCCCATGTGCTGCTGGCTGCTGTCGAGAGGCGATCCGCCGGAACCCTGTCAAAGTCGAGAAGGGGACAGGACAGCTCATGTTGCCGAAAGGTTAGAACATGTCGAAGGATGGCTCCACTTGGACCACCTGCTCGGGAACCCAGAGACGGACTCCCTGCTTGGAGGTTGAGGTGAGGATGGCAGCGTTATTGCTAGTACGTACTCGCCCAAGGCACGCCTCGAATCCGGTCCGCGGCTTGTCGATAAGATGAGATATGCTCGTGTTGGGGACCGACGATACCCGTGGCAGCTTAATTGGCAATTATGACATGCTGATGAGCTGCAATGGCTGCTTTCTCTTCAGCCGTTCTTTTGATGTGATGGGCTAGGTAATCCAGAAAGTGAGGCGAAGATGGGACTCGCCATCCTCGCCATTGATGAGGCAGCTGATATGGACCTGTTCCAATGAAACACATCCAGAATGATAGCCGATCATCCAACCGACTGGTACTGTAAACAAGATTGCCCCGCTGGTTGGCCGCTCGGGGGATCAAAATTCTGTCCCTTCCCTTGTTGTCGTCCCATCAAAAGGAAGAAGCTTAAATTAAGCAACATCTTGTAGCCGAGTTGGTTAGGAATCCAATTCCTTCTAGCGCGTGGGGAGCTTAGGCGGGAATAGGAAGGTGGCGCTGCCCTGTTAGTGCACGGGGCCATGCTTGGCATGAAACCTCCAAAACATCCATGTCCCCCACATCTCTGGAGGTGCCAGTTGATACCTGTACGGATATGTAATGTACCTGCTCTGCGTCTCTGCTACTGCAGCGCTGCGCAGAGCACCGGGCTCTGAGTGGCATCGTGGCCTTCGCACTTTTGTAGTCTGATTGTGCATGTATGCCGTTGTCGTCTCAATTCAGATCATACTGTCCCCCTGCGTCTGGGGAAGCTGAAGCCCTTGGACATGTTGAATCCCAGTCGGGAGCCATCATCCACGTCCACCCGTATCGCAGTCGCCCGTGCGAGCGCCTCTCCCGTGGTCCATGAAGAACCCCGGAATCAGCAGATTGCCGCTTAAGAGCTGGCCCCTGCTTGGCCCTGCTTCCTCGCACTTCCCCTACCCTGCCCTGCGATGCCGAGCCTGGCAAAGGTCCTTACGTACTCCGTGGGCTTGTTCCCTCCAGGACAGCTTGGCCAAGGTGCCTCCCGCGACACAAAGGGCACTCGGTCGCATCCTCGGGGCATTGGCATATGCATGGCGTCTGGGTCCCCTTATCGCCAGCAGCCAACTTTCCTCGATAGCGGCACACGACTGACCGACCGTGCCAGGGTGGCTGCAACGTCGCCGGAACTTTTGATCTGAGGCTTCGCCAAACACCATACCATGCTTGCCGCCTCTCTCCGCTGCTCTTCGTCTCCTGTAATCATCAGTTAGCTGATCGGGTCCATTGTCCGACCTCGATGCTCTCTTCTGGGAGCATCTCCGTTCTTGGCTCTGGCAAGATACGGAGGCAAGCGGCAGTGATCGTCGGCCTGGCCTCGCGATGGTGTATCGAACCAGATAAGCAACCTGCCGTCGCGAGGTCGACGCGGCGATTTCTGGAAAACTTCGTTGGTCTTGGAACGGACAAGGGGAGAACATGCAGAGGTGGGAACTGTCAGCTTGTCTTCATCTTTTGTCTCGGGGTGAGCAATGGCCTGGCACGATTTGGAAGGCATGGGCCATGCATGTCTCGTGCAAGATCAAAGAGGTGGTATTACGGAATTGAAGCAAGACGCGCCCATTTCCCCCCTCTCTGTCTTGTATCCCGAGCCAGAAGCTTCATCAATGGCCATGTTGGTTTGTTTCCGGGGATGTGAATGAGCCTTGACCTTGACCTTGACCTGACAGAGCATGGTAGCGTCCCCGTCGTAGCGATGATGGCAGCGGCTGTTTGATGTGCCACGATGCGATGCGATGGGGGAAGGAGTCGTGGGGTTGACCGGGCCAACAAGCTCAGACCTCCAAGCATCCAGCTCCTAATACCTGAAGTAGCGACTTAATTGCAGTATCATTAATCTGCGCGTGCTGGTTGGTCAGTTGAGCCAGGAGTTCCTCCTCGTGAGCTGCTCCTCCTCGCACTTGCCTCTTTGCCTCTTTGCCGCTCCCTGCCGTCTCCCGATAGGCGCCGCCCGCAGCTTGCCTTCTGCTTCGCACCTTCCTTCCACCTTCCTTCCGCCTTCCGACCACTTGGGTCTTGGCATTGTGTCCAGGTTGGTTCCTACCCAGGTAGTCACGAGCATCTCGATACCATGACCTTTTGTAGCAAAACCGTCTTTGACCTTCTTCTTTCACCACCATCCCTGACCATCCTTGTCAATTTGAGATATGCTTCCTGGATGCCAACAGCGCCCCGCAAGACGTCTGCCATCATGGATCCCACCCCATGTTCTCGTCAAACCTGCCTTCTTCGCCTCTCGTTTTGGTCTTCCGCACCCTTATCCCCCCCTTCATCGGGTCAACCGTTGGCCACCTCTTCCTTGACCCGCCTTCAGCTACTTGAGAATCTCACTTACACATGGTGGGGCCCTCGTCGAACCCTCGTCAGACCTTCGAGGCTCCTAGTTATAAAGACCCTGCCCCAGCCGCATCAAGCAGTCTCTTCCCTTGAGCTCTTCTCTCCGTACCGATCCTGTGACACTTGGGCCCATCAACCATTGCCATTGCCTCTCGTGAAACCAAATCGAGCAAGGTCCCAGACATACATCCACAATGGCACCTGCTGGAGATACTCTGGCGCCCATCGCGGCCGCCGAGATACGTGCCGAAGCTGTCGACGAGAAGCGTGCTTCCATGACAGCCGAAAAGCGAGCTTCCATCTCTGCTGATCCTCGTGTATCAGGGACCATTCCCGTCAACGTCGGCAATGGAGATGGCACAGTTCCTGCTGCAGTTCTGACCGCCGACGGCGAGACTCCCACCGCCCTAGAGATGGCTACCTTGAGACGAGTTGCAAACCACATTCCTACCAAGCTCTTCAGTATTGCCTTCATCGAGCTGTGCGAGCGCTTCTCGTACTATGGATGCATCGTTGTGTGTAGGTTTTCGCTTGAAACGCATCCCCCCGCGCCAGGCCATGAGCTAACCAACCTTCGTCAGTTACCAACTTTATTCAGCAACCCCTTCCTGAGGGCTCTTCTACCGGCGCCGACGATGAACAGCCCGGTGCTCTTGGAATGGGCCAGAGAGCTTCGACTGGTCTCACCACATTCAACCAGTTCTGGCAGTATTGTATGCCGCTCCTCGGTGCCTACGTTGCCGACCAATACTGGGGTCGTTACAGGACCATCGGCTACGCCCTGATTATCGACATTATCGGTCATGTCATTCTGATCATGTCTGCGATTCCCGCTGTTATCAAGAATGACAGCGGCGCCCTGGCTTGCATGATCATCGCCATTCTTATCATTGGCTTTGGTACCGGTGGTTTCAAGCCCAACGTCAACCCCCTGATCGTGGAGCAGCTTGGTGAGCAGCATATGCATGTAAAGACGCTCAAGTCAGGCGAACGCGTCATTGTTGACCCTGCCGTTACTACCGAGAGAATTTACAACTGGTTCTACTTCTTCATCAACGTTGGCGCTCTCGTCGGTCAGATCACAGTGCGTATTCTATATCCTTGGGTCGATATTGGATGGATTGGCGCTAACTCCCCTTCTAGATGGTGTATGCTGAGAAGTATGTTGGCTTTTGGTTATCCTACACCCTGCCGACCATCATGCTCTGCATTTGCCCGCTGGTGCTGCTCTGGGGACGCAAGAGGTATGAGCGACGGCCTCCTGGAGGCTCCGTCCTTGGACCGGCCCTCAAGACGTGGTTCCTTGCCCAAAGGGGCCGCTGGTCTATCAACCCGTTCCGAACCTGGAAGAACATGCACGATGGCACTTTCTGGGAGAATGTCAAGCCTTCCCATTTCACTGACGAGACTCGCCCTACCTGGATGACGTTTGACGACGCCTGGGTTGATGAGCTTCGACGTGGATTCGCCGCCTGTGCCGTCTTCTGTTGGTACCCCATCTTCTGGCTTTGCTACAATCAGAGTAAGTGACCATCTATCATGTTGTCGGAGCGGGCTGAGAAACGCTAACGCCTTGTCACAGTCAACAACAACTTGATCTCGCAAGCCGCCTTGATGGAGCGTCACGGCCTTCCCAACGATATCCTGTCTAACCTCAACCCCTTTGCTCTTCTCATCTTCATCCCGCTCAACGACTTCTTCGTCTACCCCGCCCTTCGAAAGGCCGGCATCAGGTTCACTCCCATCAAGAAGATCGCGGCCGGCTTCTTCGTCGGAGCTTCAGCCATGATTTGGGCCGCCATCGTTCAGCATTATATCTACCAAAAGTCCGAGTGTGGCAGGTACGCCTCGGGGAAGATCTTCAGCGAGGAGGAGGGTGAGATGGTGCCGTGCGCCATTGTCCACATCAACGTCTGGGCTCAGACCGGTTCATACGTCCTCATTGCCCTCTCGGAAGTGTTCGCTTCCATCACGTCCCTGGAGTACGCCTTCTCCAAGGCGCCCAGGAACATGCGATCTATGGTCCAAGCCGTCGCTCTATTCATGACGGCGTTCTCTGCTGCCCTTGGCCAGGCCTTTGTCGGTCTTTCTGCCGACCCTCTTCTCGTGTGGAACTACGCCGTCGTCGCGATCCTCGCTGCTATCGCTGGCACCTGCTTCTGGTTCCAGTTCCGCAGCCTCGACGTCCACGAGGATGAGCTCAACGAGCTGCCTGAGGGCCGCGCTGGGTTGACTGCTCCGGAGAGCACCCCCTACGAGAACAAGCGCATCGACGAATAGAAGCAAGGTTCAATCGCATAGTTCATTGTTGTTATTGCGAAGAGCTGGACATGGTTTTGAGATACCAATTGCGCAGACGGGCAATAATCTATAGGCATGCTTGGGTAGTCAACATATCAATGCCAAAGGAGACTTCTTTCTTGTGGAATTTCCGGATCATTGCGAACATTAGAGGCCAATCTCCCCCCCCATGTTTGGTTAACTTTGTCGATAAAGGGAGGTGGCAGGACAGCTATGTCATTCTAATATTTATGACATTTCCAGGGCGCCAAAGAAACTAGGCGAAAGAAAGGAGCTTATTGTAACCTTTTATTAGGTAATGACTTTATCTGTAGATGGAGATCAATTGAAAGAACACAGGGGAGGGTGCAATAAGAGGCACAATTGGGACCTGGGTTAAACTTAAGGACCTGAGCAAGAGAGACGCCTCCAACTTGGGAGAGACCATGATAGACACGTTTGCTCGTGTAATATTACCTCTCTAATTACTACATTCACCTGTCCCGAAAGGATTCATCATGCCAGCTCATTCAGTCCTCCTCGGAGTTGAGACAAAAAGGTATGGCGGTGTCAACAAAAGGGGAACGCCACAGAGATAACGACCACATCATTGCCCCCCCCCTATCGTTTCTAACCATGTCGTAAAAAATCACTCCAGATAACGGGTAGAGATAACGCACAGCACACAACAGGTCCCCATGCTACATTATCCATGCCGCACCGCGCCCGGGTTCCCCCACACGGCGCCTCTCGCTTCTATGGCCAGGAGAGGAGGAGGAAACCCCACGCGCGGCATGTCTGCAGAAACGGAGGAGGAGGAGGAGCCAAGTTAAAGTTGAGAGGCGTGAGAGTTGTGATATAAAAAGGGTTGTGATTCGCCTCTGGTTCCTCTGCTGCTGGTGTCGGCAAAGGAGGCAAGAAAAAAAAAGGGTTGTCGCTCACTCTCTTCTTACTCTCTCTCTCTCGGTGTATGTGGACAAAACGATGCCACAGAGATAAGAGAGTGAGAGATAAGACTGTCGCATCACGGGCTGAAATGGTGGTGGCTTTTGAAAGTCTCCCGAGAGAGCAGAGCCATCCATCATCATCATCCATGGGCCAGCAATGGGTATATCATTACCATTCTTCACCGTTGTGTCTTCCCCCCCCGCATCTCTTCCACTTCCCCAAAAAAATCGAAAGAGAAAAAACTCCCAAGCTGCCGCAATCACCGAATTTCCCACCAAAGGCCAAGTATCATCAACCTCACAAAGCCAAGTCGGTCCCGTTGGAAATCAATCATCGCTTTCACTGCTCAAGTCTTCTCCGCCTGCGTGTGGTCGCTGTCGTTGTAAGTATAAAAAGACTCTCCCCTTCTCTCACATAGGGTGCGTGCGACACCCAATCGCCACAGAGTCAAAAGACAAAGGGAAACAAGAAGAGAGACGTCGACGCTGATTCGTTATTTCTTTTCTTTTTTTCTTTCTCTCTCTCCTAAAGTCATCCATGGACCAGACCACTCCAGCCCAGCCATGTAAAGTCGTTTCGGTCCCCGACCAACCGCCCGAATGACGCCCCTCCGGAAAACACAAGATTTGGCCTTGGCCTCGGCCCCAGGTCAAAGAGACACAACAACTCCCGCCGAAATGCAATGTCACCAGTCAACAATCCGCTCATCCAATTGCTCCCAAACAATGGGCTCTGGTTGAGCTGGAGATTCCTCCTTTTTCGTCTTCTTCCTTTCGCGCTTTTTCGTTTCAATTTTCACCAGATATCGACATAACCTTGGTCGATCAAGGTCGCCTGGTCTTATGCCAGCCACCCTTCTTCATCCCGCTTGCGGCCTCGCATGACCAGACCGTCGTCATTGTCGTCGTCGCTGTCGTCGTCGCCGTCGTGGATTTTTAGTTGCTCAACTGAGGTCGCGGCATTTTGGACCTCTTCGTCATCGCTGCCGCCCTCATCATCCAGCATCCACGTCAAGCCATTCGCTTCCTCCTCCAGCGGGAACACTTCTCGTGCATACTCCTCCAGACCCCGGGGACCTTCCCAGAGTTCCAGCGCCTCGCTCGGGCAGCTGATCTCCAGCCTGGGGTCGCCAAAGTAAGGTGGCTGCCTGTGGGCGTCCTTCTCCTTGGGGTCAAAGAGCTGCTCTAGACCAACAAGCTGTTCTCGATAACCGACGGGGATTCGAACATTGATCTCGATCGGGCCTCTGACGTAACGCACGGGACGACCGACCCCTCGGGAGAAGAGTCTGCACACTTCACGGGGAGACAGGTACTCGTATGCAAGTGCTATACGCTCCCCGTTCCACTTTGACGGCCCGTCCTTGAAGATCTGGAGGATGGCAGGGCCAACGTCGTGCTCCGCGTCCAGCCAGGGCAGCTTGGCGTCTGGGTGGAATGGCGCCTGCCATATAAAGGAGCCGTCCTTCTGAAGATCCATGCAGAACAGGGGGTACTGGAGTGAGGTGAAGTTGTTGTTGTAGATGCCAGTGTACACAAAGGTTGCAGGCAACCTCAGCTGTCGCACGTACTGCTCAACCTCATGCTTGGCGGCCCACAAAGGGAGCGAAGGCCATTTGGAGTTGTAGGCAGCGTGGTCGGGCATGGACGAGTAGACATAGTGCTGAATTCCTGCGCGCTTTGCGCCGTCGGCAAGTGCCTGTCCAATCTGGATCTCGTCGCCGTAAAAGGTGGTGTTGATAAAAGCGAGCTGGGCCCCCCGAAACAGGTTCGAGATCAGCTCATAGTTGACGCCAACGCCAGCGATGGGGCCGTGCTTGGTGACGTCGCGATTTGCCTCGGAGGGACTATGTCTCGTGTATAACTCGCCGACGAACACGGTAACATTGGGGTTGCCCGAAACCTCCGCAGCGACGACGCCCTCGAGGTTCCTCAGCTGGGCGCGCACATGGTAGCCAACGGCGGTGGCGACGCGAATGAAAGACGCGGCCTGCCGACCGCTGGCGTTAATAACAGCGATGGTCTTGTCGAGGTTGGACATTAGCCTCTTGGGCGGGCGGAAAGTTAGGGAGTTGTTTCGAGAATTGGCGAGCGGGGAGGATTCGGAGTAGGAAGATCGCGAGTGCTTGTGTTGCTTGCAAAGAACAGTGGTGGTGGTGGTCTGGTCGCCGGGTATTCGAATGGGGATGCTGGCGGTCATGGACCCGTTTAGTTGAGCGGGCATAATATGCAGCGCTGGGCGCTAGGGGTGGGATAAGACGAGGGATCGCAAAGGGCGCTTTCGGAACTCAGAGGCTGAAGCCACCGGGCACGGAGCGGCGGTGGCAGCAGGGGTTTATTAGTCGGTCGAGGGCGAGGCCGAGGGACGGATATGGAGCCAAGCCGGTGCAGGATGTCGGGATGTGGTTCGGAAGGCCGGTGGGGGAGACGAAGGAAACACGGCGAGACGAGTTCATGAGACCAAGAGAGAGGCACAACCGGCAACAAACTGTACGTAAAACGAACGTATGGTGGTGGATCAGAGGGCGACAAGACAGGCCGGTCAATGCAGGCGCAGAAACGGACCGGCAGTGGACAGAATGCCGCAGTAGTCGCAGAGATAGCCCAGAGCTGAGGAAACCGAGAGGGAGCCGAGGGGAGGATCGTGAAAATTAAGTAGAGAGGAGGGAGAGAGGGAGATGGGAGACGCAGAGAAAGCGGGAAAGACTTCGAGACCCCAGTAAAGAAATCGAGGTCACGATGCTCCGTCGCGGCGTTGCGCCAGGCCTCGCACTCAGCGGGTGCGCCCTAGTTCGTGGGTGGACTTGAAGGAGCCAACACAGCGCGAAGGGGAACCCTGGTCCGATGTGCGGTTGTGGGTGAAGGTGGATTTGGGGAACGCCTAGGAGGGGATCTTTTGAGGACTTGACCTCGAAATGTCCTAGTTGCAGCGGAGTCGAGATCAGGGTCCCGTGTCCTAACTATCAAGCAGAAAAAAAAGTCGAGATGGATGAGATAATGAGTTGAGAATCCACCGAGTCGAAGTCGTTGTCTCGAGGCAGGCAAGGGGGATCCGTTGCACCGGGCAAGGTCGATCTTTCTGCGGGTATTTGATGAGCAACAGTTGCGCAGGACGCAGGAGCAAGTAGGATAAATTGGGCGCTGCTATCGCAATGAGATAGGTATCGAGTCGGTGTGTAGCGAGCAGAGGTCGTGTGGGTGGTGTCGTTATGGCGTGCGGTCGGTGGTGCGAGGCGTGGATGGAACGACACTGGTGGTGTAGCGATAGCATCCAGCACTCGAACGAGGATGGCAGCGAAAGGTGGGTATAAATAGCGCGGACGCAATCGTCTTTGTAGGGCGTAGTGGGCGTGTAAGAGGCCCTAAGTCTGGTGCCGGCGCAAAAAACGTGATGGCGTCGATGAGGCCCGAAGCAGGGAGCTGCAAGAGGCTCCCGAAAGGAACGACCCAGCAGACAAACAACCTTGATGATGAGGAGTCTAGCCTGTGAGGCCTTGCGACGTCGCTTCAGGTCAGCCTTGGCGCAAAGTATTCGGTACCGAGTCCAGAAATTCACTAGGTTAGTAATGGAACAGAGGGAGGTAGGTGTCGGAGGGCGAGCCGATGGGGTTGACGAATAGAGGGGCGTGATTTCATCCGTTATCAATCAGAGACCCTGTTCGCTAGGAGGGTACGGATGGACTCGACAAGCTCATAATGCGCAGGTCAAAAGAGAAATGTCTTTTTTCCCTTCCCCTCTCTCAAGCTGGAAGGGAAATGGCAAAGAACAGAAAGAATGGAGAAGAACCGGGGAAGAAGTTTGCAGAGGACCGTGGTCGATGTCGATGTCGAGGTTCGGTACAAGGTGGTCCAAGGAACCCGGAAGAAAATGGAGGGGGGGAAGATAACAACAGGATTGCTCAGAATGGGAAAGTGACTCTCCCCGGCGAGCAGAATGGCCGACCGACTGATAACGAAGCAGAGGAAGGCAACGCCATCTTTAAATGAACGTCATACATCAGGTACCCTGACACCACATTGGTACCTTTGACCAAAGGGCACTTATGAGGGATTTCCATTCTTTTCCCTGGCGATTCGCAGGTACTGTCTCCTGATGGGGTACATTGTGAGCCCTACCCTCTTCTCGACTCGGTCAGTCTGCCACCTGCCTCCCGACCGGATAGCCCCCGGCTTCTTATCAGTACTTGTTCAATGTACTTTCTCGGCAAGGACAGGCTAAAATTTTGCCAAATATCTGATACAGAAGACGTCAACTCCGTCCTCGAGAAGAAGAGAGAGAAGAAGGGAAATTCAAGATGGAATATGTTGTCTTTTTGACCCCAGTTGACGCCTACAGCTGCCCCGCCTCCAGAGCTGCATTCCCTGGTCTCCAGTGCCCACTGCAAATCGATGCCCGTTGCTGTCAACATCCAAATCTGTCAAGTTACCTTACCCTCACATGGCAAGCCCTGGATGGTGGTTTCCCGAGATATGTTGTTACGTGAGCTAACTACCAATCCCAGAACCCGAACCAATACTATCACACACAACAAGGACAGGAGAAGGGTGAAAAAAAAAACTTCAGCACAGACCGATTCAAGCAGCCGGCCCGGTTGTTACAGTATTATCTGAAAAACGCTTCTAGAGCTATCGCTGGTGGATTGAAAACGATCGGCCAAGTTTGGGGAGCTCGGACCAATCGAGGCAAAAGATGATCGCTCGTGGTATGCCGCTTCACCTAGGCTGAGTCCGTTGAAATGCGCTGGAGTCCAGCCGTGGGGTATTGAGCAAGGCTCTCCTCGCATCCCGGTTGGCGTCTCGTAATAATAAGAGGCCCTTGGAAGGATTAGGGCCCACGATCCTTTTTTTCTCCTTCTGCCAAAAAGAGTTGCCGAAATCGTCAAACTCCAAAAAAAAAAAAAAAAACCGAGACCCTCGCAGAAAATGGAGCCAAGCTGGGAAGAAAAGTCCGGGGACGGCCAATCAGGCGTCCGCGGCAACTCAGGCTTGTCTCTGAATCGCCGATCCAGTTTCTTGGGCTTCTCGCCTACTAGTTGCATGTCTTACCATGTTTCTGTAAGTCAGGTTTTCTGTCTCATGGCGCATCTGACAAGCCTGGTTTTGCCATGAGGCCAACGTTACTTTGCAGGAATATGACTTTGTGGGTGATCGGCCCCGAAAACAACATTGCGACTGCTACACAACGCGAAGGCTTGCGGGCCTCGTTTCTTCACCAAGTGGTCGTCATCAAGGTCACTCTGACTCTGATCCAGGCAGACATCAGTGCAAATGCCACCCATGTCATGGCACGAGAGACAAGCGATGGGGATGCTCCAGGCCCAAATTGCGGCATCGGCCATTAGCGGCGCCCTCATTCGTCAGTAGACGCCATCCCATTTTCATTACATAGCTTTTACTTGATTGCTCTTACTTCTCCGCCTCCGTGGACAAATTCTATTTCTCTTTTGCCCCTGTCTAACTCATCACGAGACCATCCACGGCTTCCCCGTCAATGGTCTCCGTCCTCCCCTTTTTTACTAAACAAACCCCTCCTTTAGCGGGCGAGCATAAGACGACCCTTTTGGCGGGCACAGGATTCCCCCACGATTGGCACCTATTGCGCGATACCACCCATGCCGTCCTGCCCTGGATGTCGGAGGGAGCAGCCGATGTCTCATGTACCTATCGCGGTGCCTTGCCTGACTTGCAGCCGGAACTGGCAGCACCAATTGGTCGGTATCAGAGAACTTGGAGCTTGTGAAGCTCAGGAAGTAACGATGCAGCAGGACCACCCACAGCCAAAAACAGGAGGCACCTGCCAAACAGCTGTCCCCGACAGCCCGAACCGTGACAGGGCAGGTGCGGCGCATAGTCTCGGATAGAACCAAGACAACCCCCGTGACGCCAAACTCGATTAGCTTTGTGGACTCTGTTTAGGTGCTCTACTTTTTTCCCTTCTTGTCATCTCATCAAATCTCGAATGGATCAAACATCCCATCCGTGGGTACCCGCTGATCTTCAATTGTCAATGGCGACGACAACGACTTCAAATGACAGCAATCCTCACTCTTCTTGGTTCGTCCTTTTTTATCTTTATCTTTAGATGTTGTCCTGTCGTGATCGCTACGCTCGTAGTCGGTGGCAGAGCGCCGTGAAGCCTTGGTTCGAGCCTGCTGACCCTTGAGCTGCGAAAACTGCCATTTACTTACCCTTTGCGACTATTACCTACCTCCCGCTTTGTCAATTCTCCCCGGAGCCCCAGCAGAAACGCCCCGGCCAGGCACGCACGCTCCCGCTGGCCGGCGGCCGTCCGGGTTCCCTAGTGACCCAATACACTCCCCATGTGCTGGGTAATCGAGCCCGAGAGCCCGCCAGGACACCCACGGGACCTTGTCCACGATGGAGGTGGAGGTGGTCGAAAATGCCGAAGTAGCGTTGGGATTACCTAAAAGTTTCGAGGCCGTACCGCGCAACTCTCCAGTCAAAAATTTTTACCCCGATTCAATTTCTCATCAACTTACGAACACGTCCGACTTCAAGTTGCCCATTTGTTCGTTCACTGATAGCGGCGTCGCGGGATGGCGATGGAGCCTTGGTCAGCAGACTCGAAAAGAACACAATGCTTGCTCTCGATGCCTACACCGTGGCAGGCAGGTTTCCACCGGTAGGCCATGGCCTGTCAAGCCTGTCTTGGTTTCCAGCACTAATTGATGTTCCCTGGCGTTGACCAAGGAGCTGTTTGTCCAGCAATGGGCCAGCTGCCGAACATCTCCTGCCCAGCACAGCAAGGGCAACACGCACGCATGCGAGCCACAACGCACACCTCCTCTCCCAGCTTTTTATTTCACTCCGGTCCATGCAGTCAACTTACAGCACTGCAGCTGAAGGCCTTCATCAATTTCCCGTCATTATGACCATTCCGCTGTCAAGCGGTTGGGATGCCGAGTTAACTTGCAAGGTTCCAGACCATTATTACGTTCAATTTATTGCATCACCCATGATTACGCAGAAATCCCAAGCACGCTCGTCTCCGGGCTGAACATGTTGAGAGTCCATCAGTGCGGCTGGTAAGTAGCTACAGAGTACGCGGCACCCAGGTCGGCCTAGTAGGCGCCTGGCCTAGCTGCCTCCGCGCTAATACAGCGACCCTAGAACAATCCAGTTATTCTGGAAGATCCAGTTTGGCGCTATTCCGTGCAATCAAGACAGGCTCCTGATCAACAAGGGTGATATATCAGGTCGATTTCAGAGTCGGTGGACTCCAGCACAGGCCAGTGAAGTCAGTCAGCCAGGCACTCGTATGAAGAAGAATCCACGGCGCTACGCATGCCGGCCGGACAAGCTGCCGTGCGCTACCGTGCTTCTTGCTCTTCCTTCCCAGTCTCAGCGGGTGGCGTTCCAATATGATGCTCAGTTCGAGCATCTCCGCGGAAATTGGCGGCGCTTATCTCTCAGATCCAGCTAGTCAAGCTCCCGTACCAATCGCCATCACGAACCCCGCTGTGAACCCCAACAATTGTTTCGTTTAGGCTTGACAACCACCGCATTAATCTAGTATCGTGGCACCGCAAACGCCGCGCCCAAGGACCATGAATCAAAATGCCTTTCTTAAACGGCGAGGGATTCAGCAATCAGTCCGCCATAACGAGGCGTCTTTGCACTCCCAACCCCCCTGGAACGCCACGACAGCTTATCAGCACATGTCAGGTCCCTTTCGACCTTGAGACCGCTGCCAGGTTGCACAGAGCTTGCAGAGCTTCTCTCATTGGACGAGGCTCACGTTATTACATCTTGATTCAGTTCTGGGCTCTGATAACGGACCACCATACCCAGCGCCCTGCTCTCAGCACGCACCACCATAGTCAATCTCGTGATGATTTGCGGGGTTTGCACCAGCTCATTTCCCCGGATTTGGCTTCCCCAGATGGCGTAGCTGGGGTGTCTCCTCGTGACTACGTAGTACGTAGTAATTGGAAGCTGGTCAACAACGAGCCACACCACCCTTTCATGGTCTCGCCTGAAGAGATACCTAGTCCGACCGGATCCCGAGGCCGGAGAGTATGTGAGCTCGTAGCTACCCCAAATGGTAGGCTCTTATCGTAATGACTTAGCGGGAGCGGAGTCGACACTCATTACAGATTCGTTATCGCACCATAGTCCGGAAGGAGAAGCAAAGTCAACACCAGCAATCTCTTTGTCTCTGCTCGGTGGATGCAATTTATTGCCTTCCTTTCCAGCGTCACCTTCCGGAGGAAGAGTCCTGGATCCAGGGCCCTGACCCCAGTATGTCTATCTGGTCCAGCGGCGGCGGCCTTTCCATCCATGTCTGGCCAGTGTCTTCATTCCGCCCAGCATCATGACTATGAGCAAGCGAGATATCAAGATAACGCTGTTTCAGTTGTCAGCCAAGATCTTTCCTGTTTCACTCTTCACGACACAGCTGCTGCCACAGCTCGCCAACTTACCCAGTCCATGTTGCTGGCCGCAGTCTCCATCCAGGATGGGTCAAAGTCCAGCCCTTCGGTCTCGATGCCTGAGAAATTCATGTCTGTTCCCGTGTCGGCGGCTAAGCCAAGAGATAAGGAGGTCTGTCCCGACCTGGATCCGGTTGCCGAACCTAGTCTACCGTCAACTCTGCTCCGCACCGTCCCATCTGGGGTTATCCTACCGAGTCCCAGCGACGACAGGAGACCCGCATCGTCCCCGATAGATCCCAGGGAGCTTGGATCCACCGATGGTGCACCGAGCGAGGACTCATTCCCAATGCTGATGGCTGGCGGCGCCAGCGCCGGCGGCTGCGGCAGCCTATCGACGGGGCTCCCGAGCTTGGCCAGCATGGTTGCCAGCGTATCGGCCGTCTTCTTAACTTCGGCCACGTTCTGCGCAACTTCAGACCAGATAAAGTGAGACCGTTTGATCATGCCGATGAGCTCGGCTTTTGATGGAGTGGGTGCGGTCTGTGACATCCAGTCATATTCACCGCCGACCTCGGAATAGCTGTCGCTCTTGATGACGAGGTACAGCACCATGGCAGCCAGCAGGAAGTCGTGGACCGCCAGGGATGACACAAACCATCCGTTCTGGCCGAGGACGCGGCCAGGCTTGCAAGCCTCCCAGATGACGTTCTGGTAGTTGAGCAGCGACAGCGCACCCTCCAGGCACTGCCTGCGCGAGTAGTCGTGCTCGCGCCGGGGGATCGCTTCGGCAAGGTACCGCCGGTGCAGGACGCAGCGGCTCTTGTTGTACAGGGCAGCAAGCCCGAAGCGCTTGATGAGCAGCGTGGGCGGGTCGCCGACGCACTCGTCGAGGGGCCGCACCATCATGAAGGCCGGGACGCTACGCCAGGTCTCCTGAAGCAGGTTGTCCAACTTCAGGACCTCGGCGTACTTTGGCGGCGACAGGGCATGAGCTTGGCGGGCGATCTGGCCAAAGACGCGGAGGATCCTGGTCTTGTGGATCGGGTAGGTCATGGTGGTGTAGTCCGTGTCCGGACGGCCGGGAGGGAGCTCGGCCGAGTCCTCGTCAAAGTCGTCGTCGTGCAGGTTGCGCGGGACCGTGGTGTCGGTCTCGATTCCCTGGAGCATGCTCGGGAGGCCCATGTGGAAGGAAACGAGCAGCTCGACCTGGATGGCCATGTTCCACATGCGGCGGCGCATCTCTCCCTCAAAGGGGGTGATGTTGGCCAGCTTGCTCGGGTCTCGGTGCAGCCCCATCTTGAGCATGAGGCGCATGCACACCCCGGACAGCACGTAGCAGTTCATCTGGGCCGCGCGGCTGAACAGGAAGTGCGACTCGACGTACAGCAGAAAGGCCGGCAGCGTCGCGGCTGTGGGCTCCGTGTACCTGCCCCAGATCAACGCCCACCCGGCACAGGACTTGTAGTGGCGGATCCTGTCCTGGGCCGGGACGGGAGAGTCGCCCTTGACCTCGCTAGAGTTCATAAAGTTGTTGAAGAAGATGCCGAGGCTGAGCATCATGAATAGCTGCGATACCCAATGCAGCGACGCCTTGCTGGGGTCTTGCCAGAACTTGGCATACTGTACCGGCATTAGCCCATGGTTCGTCCGCTGTGGTCATGCTTGCTCTGCAAGAACTTGCCTCTCGAGTGAAAGTCGGTCGATGGGTGATGTCTGCAAGCTGTAAGCCCTCTCGTTCCGGACTCCCCCCCTGGTGCCGGTCATGGGTCATGGTTACGTTGGGATGGACTCATCGACGCAAAGTATCTCGTGATGAGTCGGTCCGCCACAGTCCGCTCCGGCAGGCGAGCGAGCAAGTCTTCACGGTCCTTCGGGCCAACCCTCGAAAACAAGAGCAGCTCTGTGCATTCAATCTCGTCAGACAAGGTCTGTTCTTCCTCGAGGTCCTCTGGTTCATCAAAGTAGCTCTTCAAGTCCTCGATCTGCCATATATGGTCAGCCAGTTGACAACATATCATGTCATGCATCAAACTCACATCCTCCAGCATCGCCATGCAGTGCGTAGCTCCCACATACGTCGTTGCATTCTCCCCTCTCACGACATGTCCCTGCACCTCGGGGCCAGCCGCCGCCGCCGCGCCGCCGTTCTCGTCTCCCTCGCCATGATGAGCTCCCACTCCCGCTGCTGAAGCTGCGCCGCCGTCCTCAGCCTCCATCATCTCGCGAACCATGCCCTCGAGGCGCTTCAGCCTCGCCGACATGCCCTTGGCCGGCCGCTTCTTCTCCGGCTTGGGCGCGTACGCGCAGTGCACGGCCCGGCCTTTCTTGGAGCATTGGCCGCAGGGCTGCTCGCGGTCGCACTTGAGCTTCGAGGCCCGGCAAGGTGCGCAAGAGAGGAGCACGCGGGTGCGCTTCTGGCGGTGGTCCGAGGCTGACGACACGCCATTGTTGTCCGTTGGACTGGAGTCTAGGTCCATGATTGCGTGTAACTGGCTGTGAGATTGACCCAAAACTCGAAACGAGATTGAAATGGACCAGGGAGCCGATAAAGCAACCTCACCTTGACTGAAGCAGAGCCCACGGCATAAAAAGGGTTGATGAGAGCGTGGGTTGAAATGCGACGTCTGCTGCTTTGGCTGATATTCCTCAGCACTAACTACCCTAAATCCACCACCGAGCCGCGTAACGCCCGCTGTCGCCTCACGACTGTAGTAGCATTGGTGGATTTGAACTACATCTAGCATATGAAAACATACAAATCATTGAAATTACCCATGAATTGGAAAAAAGCCCCATGCAATGCATCGTAAATCATGAATGCAATTTTCGCCTTTTTTCCCTTGTATCGCTCTATGAATCCGGTGCGCCTGGTAGTCTCTCGATCACGTACTTGGCCCTGGCCACGCTCATAATGGGAACGCCAGGGATCTTTCGTAGCCGCTGCTTCAGCGCCTTGTCGTTTGTGCCCACAATGTATATCCTGTTCTTCTGCACCCGGTCCACAAGGCAGTCATCCGCGTACGTGCCCTTGTGGTCGCACTCCAGCCGCGTCCATCGCTCGTCCCTCGCGACCTGCAGCGCCAGCCGATACTTGGGCCCGAGCTTCTCCAACTCTGACATGGTGCACGAGGTGACGATGGGGTTGCACTTGGCGAAGAGGCAGTCCATCATAGAGTCGAGAAGAGACAGCTTGCGCTGGACCGAGTGGGAGAAGAAGTTGGTGTCGACGAGGACGTTGTAGGGCGGGACGAGGGCTGTGTTGTGCTGGAAGAACATGTTGCTGGGCATCTGGGGCGCCTCGCGGATGAGCTCGCCATTGACCGTCTTCTTGGCCTTTTCCGCTGCCGCTATCTCGGCCTTGGCTTTGTTCTCCTTCAATCGTGCATCGCGACGTCCGATAAGTCGCTTCACCTGCTTGTTGGTTAGCACAACTACTTTTTTCTTGTTCGTGCTTATCGATAAGGATCGCGAACCTGACCGAACTTGCGAGTCTTTTTCGCAACGCCCATGGTTGACCGTTCTTCGAGATTGATGAAGCGCGCAAGTCGCGGATATCAGAGCGTATGCGTCGTAGATTTCGAGGTGTAGTCGCCTATCGAGGACTCTAGATTAGGGGGGTATCGGTTGATTCTTGATGCTGTTTGGGAAGCTCAAAAAGTTTTTGCCATGGTGACGAGAAAGGCGGTGGCAGGAGTGGGGTTTCCACATCCAGGTGCCTGCGCACAGACCACCCGTCTCCAGCTCTCACCCACGTCGCGTCTTTTTTCTCCCAGTCGCGTAAAGTGATTGACATCTCAAGCTTCACCTGCATCAACAGTCCCCGATATCGAGATGCCGACCCAGAAACCCGAGGAACGCGGCGAATCGTCCAACTCTGCCTCAAAGGCAGCTCTCACAGCCTCTACCAATGGATCCACAAATTATGAACTTCCATGGTAACGTCTTCTCTTGGTCTGTCGCACCGCGAATCCCTAATATTTCTAGGGTGGAAAAGTACCGACCGGTCTTCCTTGACGATGTTGTCGGCAACACGGAAACTATCGAACGGCTAAAGATCATCGCAAAAGAAGGCAACATGCCTCATGTCATCATCTCAGGCATGCCGGGAATCGGAAAGACGACGAGTGTCCTGTGCTTGGCCCGACAGCTCTTGGGTGAATCCTACAAGGAGGCGGTTCTGGAGCTCAATGCCAGTGACGAGCGAGGTACGGCTGCTGACGTTCACCCCCCGGACTACCTGCTGATATTCTTTCAAGGTATTGATGTTGTCCGAAATCGAATCAAGGGTTTCGCCCAAAAGAAAGTGACGCTCCCCGCCGGTCGCCATAAACTGGTCATCCTGGATGAAGCCGACAGCATGACCTCGGGTGCTCAACAAGCCCTCCGACGAACCATGGAAATCTATTCCAATACGACCCGCTTCGCGTTCGCCTGCAACCAGTCCAACAAGATTATCGAGCCCCTACAATCACGATGCGCCATCCTTCGATACGCCAGGTTGACGGATGCCCAGGTTGTCAAGCGGTTGATGCAGGTCATCGAGGCAGAAAAGGTCGAGTACAGCGACGATGGCCTGGCAGCGTTGGTCTTCAGCGCCGAAGGAGATATGCGGCAGGCCATCAACAACCTCCAGTCCACTTTCGCCGGTTTTGGTTTCGTATCAGGCGACAACGTCTTCAAGGTCGTCGACTCGCCTCACCCGATCAAGGTCCAAGCCATGCTCAAGGCGTGCTACGAAGGAAACGTGGACTCTGCACTGGACACGCTGCGGGAGCTCTGGGGTTTGGGCTATTCCAGCCACGACATCATCAGCACCATGTTCAGAGTGACCAGAACGATACCCACGCTGAGTGAGCATTCGAAGCTGGAGTTTATCAAGGAGATTGGCTTCACGCACATGAAGGTACTGGAAGGTGTTCAGACTCTGCTCCAACTCAGCGGCTGCGTTGTCCGATTGTGCAAGATCAACATGAACCCCCAGCGGTTCCCATATAGCAATTGATAAATAGAGGGCGAGGCGAGATGTTAGAACGGAACTACTGTCGGAGCAGCTGCATATTTGGCGTTGGAGTTGGGAGGGGGATCTGCCTGTGCAAGTGAGGAAAATAAAATAGCAAGTCTGATTTACACAGACGACCGAAGGTCACCATATGGTGTATGGTGTGATATATGTAGTACGGAGTACGCCGCCCCAGTTTCAGTCAAGCTTTTAGACAGCCATCCATCCCTCCCTGGCCTCCTTTGGAGACTGCGGGTGTTTATTTCTCGCCCCCTTTGATAAACTCCTCCTCATACCGTTCCCACTTGGCCTTTTCTCGCATCAACCTCCGCTGCATCCTCACTTGATGCTCGTATTGCCTCAGACGCGAATCGGCCTCTATCATGCCTCCCACCACCATGCCGCACATTTGCAAATACCTTTGGAATGGTTAGCATGGACGGGGTATTTGGTTGGGAATTGATTGGCCCTACACTTTGAACTGAACCGTCATTGAACGATACAACGGCGACCACATATAGCCTGCGGCACCCAGCACCGCAGCGCCGGCTCCCCACTTGGCAGAGCCCATGGCAGCTCCCTTGGCCGCTTCCCATGCGGCATCGTTGGCCTCCTCGCTCTGCATCGCATCGTGAGCGCGCATCTTGGGCGAATGGAATCAGGCTTCTCGGCGGCCAATGTTACGAGTTCACTCTTCTCTTCTCACTCTGAGACCAGCGGGATGGTGTGGGTCAATCGATTGATATGCTAAATGAAGAATTGAAGGATAGTTTTTGACGTCAGCCCGTATATGTTTCGATTCGACCCGAGCTAATAAGGAAGCTTCAACGAGCATTCCCCGATTGTGGCGGGTCGGAGTTTCTCGTAATGAATCCGTGGCTCCAGCCTCATTCACCAGCCTCAGTTGGCGAGGTTGGCGATCAGGGCTCGGCGAAATGTCGGCCCTAGCTTGAGCCCCGCTAGCGGAGTGTTTATTTACTGGAATTTTCCAACCTCGTTTCGAATTTCTTCCTTTGTCATCTCTCTATCTCTTCCGGGAAAGTCAGAGAAGATGACACGCAAGCAATAACGATGAGTATGAGTACATCGCTGCCTACCCGTGCCGCCACGACCCGTGCATTTTCTTCTTCATAAACACCCACCTGAGCTGCCGCTTGTTTCCCACCTGGTGTTCTACCTGCTCTTGATTTTGCTGCTTTCTCCCCCTGCTGCCTCTGACAATTGAGCAAAGTTGCCCAAACAATGGCTGAGAACTTCATGGACGCATATTGGCAACTGCCAGGCCTTGCTAGGTAAGCTATCCTCCTCCCGCTGACGCTCCTTTCCTTTCATGTTGATGCAGCCATGCTAACGCCGTTCTTTCTTGCAGGACTCTGACGACTGTCACAGTGGTGCTGTCTCTCGCCGTCCACACCGGCATTCTGCCCATAGCTCACTTCATCCATCACCCATTCTACCTCTGGAAGGTCCCTCCCCAGATATGGCGGCCCGTAACATCCTTCTTGATCGCCGGCAGCGGCTTGAACATGCTATTTGACTCGTACTTCCTGTTCAACTACCTCTCCCAACTCGAGACCGGAAACCCGCGATTCCCCCGCAAGGTCGATCTTGTCTGGTACTTGATGTTTGTTGGCGGAACGATCCTGGTAAGCTACTGCCTGTCCACCCTGTGCTCTGTTGCTTCCAACCGGCCCCTTCCCCTACCCCCCTCATATATCTGCCCGGATAGTGCTTTGCCTCTTCAGCTATCACGGTTCCTGGAAATGAGGAAGATCACCCCTGCACTTCGGACCGCCCATCATTCGCAAATCCGGGTTGGTCTGCGGTGTAGGCATGGTGGGATGTCTTATGGATGGCTCGTGCGATTCTCAATTCGCTCGAGTGGTTTTTTTTAGCTCCCTACATTTCTATATCTTTGGATACCTATCAATAATACACCATTTTCCCGTACATGTCGTCCCCGTTTCGAGGTTAACGACGTCGCTAGATGATCAACTATCTCGTCGACATGCCGTTCTTCATGTTCCTGCGCGCCCTGATCCTCTCCATGGTCTACACGGTGACCCAGGACCAGCGTGGTATGAAGGCTACCTTCTACTTCATCACCATCCCGGCCCAGTTGACGCCAGTGTGCATGATCTTGGTCAACCTGCTGTTCCCCGGAGGATACATGACCATGCTCCTGCAGCTCGAGGGCCTCGTTGCCGCCCATATGTACGAGTTTCTCACCAGAATCTGGCCCGAATTTGGCAACGGCCCGAGGCTCCTTGCCACGCCCGCCTGGCTGTCCCGCATCGTACCGACGCCTAGGGTCTTGGAGAGGGGCTTTGGCACGGCCGTTCAAAACGAGCCCTCGTCGGGTAGCAGCACTGGGGCATCCCGTGGGCCGCTCCCGGACTCGTGGCGGACTCGTGGCCGCGGCCAGCGGCTGGGCTGAAAGATGGTCTCGATGGGCCACTTACGGTCCGTGTACAGTACGATAGATGAATAGACAGTCGTCGTAGACTCTTTGCATTCTACCATGTATACGATGTATGATGTGATGCAAAAGTGGAACCTGAAGCTAAAGTTGAGTCCCATGTTTCTTGGTTTATGACGAACTAGGCTCGAGCTATTTCACTCACAGCGGCAAAAGACAAGGTGAATGTTCACCATCGTTATTACATAGGCTCGTATATGTTTCCCGCCATGTATATCCATGGATGATATCTAAGGTAGTAGAGGCACCCAACCCAGACCAGGCAACCAAAATAACTCCAGGCTCAAAACCAGACAATTCACAAGATATCCATTTTCCCATCATACCATATCATGTCAGCCATAAATACGGCTGTTGCCGCTCAACAAGGGAGACTTGTTATGCTCGAGTGTCGCGCCGTTGAAGCCTGCCGGGGGTTCGGTGGCCAAAACCGGTCCGCCCCCGAGGGGCTTGTCTGTGAACCTCGGGTCCACCATGATGGCGAGAGGATTCGAGATGTTCATGTCGGGCTTGGGCTCGTCGAGGGGGGTGGCCTCTTGCACGTTGACCTGGGGCGGCGGCGGCGGCGGTGCGTGCTTCCCGGGAATGATAAGCTTGGTCAGCGAGGGCAAGGCAAAGTTCGGAACCCTCGGCCTCGTGGTGGCCACAGGTGCGGGCGCCGGCACCGCCGGTGACGGCACGGCATTCAGCGGTTGTCGAGCAGGAGAAGGGTTGCGGCTGCCGGCCAGAGAGCTCGCGGGGCTGTGGTGGTGATAGGATGCGGCATTCGCAACCCGTGCTGGGTCTACGCTCGGGTCCTGGCCGGCGTTGAGGTAGGTCTGGAGGGCATACGAGTCCGGGGTGTTGGTCCTCATGGTGTTGCGATGAGGAGGAGGGGGGGTGGGAG
>JABFEP010001023.1:0-12845 GCA_013618265.1 Fusarium albidum
CCTCCCGGGAACGCAACTACGAACCCCCCATGCTCATGCATCAACAGGGCGTGTACGTCTTGACAGACAACACCTTCCGACCCTTCTCGCGCATGAGCACAGAAGCTGGCGGCCAAGCAATAGTCCGCGCTCAGCCGGTACGTCCCCGACCTCTTCCGCGGCTCTGCCGCCACCTCCCAGGTTCCATTGGTCCTAACCATGCATGTGTCTCAGTTCCTATGGTTCCCCTGCGGCATCGTCCGAGGCGCATTAGCGGCCTTGGGGATCAGCACTACCGTCCAAGCCGAGATCAACGAGTTGCCAGGAGCCGTGTTCCAAATTAAGACTATCCCGAATAAACCCTAGGAAAGCTGCCTGCCTAGAGAAAGTGGCATGATACCCTTCATCGCGTCCGGTCACAGCGCGCCGGCCTCCCGACTATGAACCCTGAACAGCCAACCACCGCCCGACGCTCCGCGACCAAACCTTGTCCGAAACTCCATCCATACCTGAGCCAACCTTTGAAAGACGAGCGACCGGGGTCATCACAGCCTGTAAGAGAGAGCCATATCATCAGCAATTGTGGTCATGATTCATTTTTTACTATGCCCTAGCGCCATAGCTATGGAGCCCCTCGGGAGAGTCCTTGACTCCTTTGGAAGCCTCTTACTGGGTATTTGGGAGGGTGTTTAACAGGGGTATTCACTTTTGGGGAGGGTTGTGGACAAAGCTGATGCCCTTGGTGATGTTGCCCTTGAGACCCTCAACACACTTGGCCAGAAGAGCCTTCTCCTTCTCGGTGATGCCCTCCAGGGGGTTAGTGGCCTTCTCCACACCGTTGGGCTATGTAAAGTTAGCCAAATCTCACATCAAGACACCACGAGTTTCAACTTACGCCCAGCTCAACAGGGACAGAGAAGAAATCGGCGCCAGTCTCCTTGGCAATGGCCTCGCCTCCGGGAACACCGGGAAGGTAGACGTAGCTAGGCTCGACAAGACCCTTCTCACCCTTGGCGGCGCGGAGGACCTTCTCGGCGAATCTGTGACGACGTCAGTTGCTGATCTTGGGAGAAGTTGGGACAAGTCAAGGGGGGGCGCAACATACCGGAAACCGGCATAGGCCATGGACAAGGTGGCCGAACCAGCACCATCCTTGGCCTTGACAACCTCGTCGCCGCCAAACTGGACGCGGTTCACGAGAGCATCGTACTTGTCGTCGGGGATAGAGACAGCAGGCGAAGCCTTGCTGAAGAGGGGAACAATAGTCTCGCCAGAGTGACCGCCGATGACGGGGATGGTCAGATTCTGGGGCTTGGCCTCGCCAACGATCTCGGCGACAAAGGTCTCAGCACGGACAATATCCAGTGTGGTGACACCGAAGAGGCGCTGGGGGTTGAAGACACCCTTGGCCTTGAGAACCTCGGCTGAGATGGGGACGGTGGAGTTGACGGGGTTGGAGATGACGAGGATGAAGGCGTTGGGGGCGACCTCGGCGGCCACCTCAATCAGACCCTTGACAATGCCAGCATTGATGTTGAAGAGATCGTCGCGAGTCATACCAGGCTTGCCTATGCGGGGGACGCGGTCAGTCGAGGCCCAAGGTAAGACTGGGGGAGGGTCTCCAGCGTCGGGCGCCCGGGGATGGGCGACGGACGTCCGGGGGGATGAGTTCGGCATCACATACGGGGAATGCCAGCGGGGATGACAATAATGTCAGCGTCCTTGAAGGCAGCCTTGGCGCCATCGTTGGCAGGGAGGTAGCCGGTGGTCTTCTGCAAAGAGTGTGAGCAAACTAGTGCGACTCGGGGGTTCGGAGGAAGGGAAGGCCCCCCTGGGGAAAATCCGGGTTCGACTTACGGCGGCGGACGAGATGTGAGAGAGATCGGTGGCAACCCCGGGGGTGTTGACGACATCGTAGAGAGAAAGCTCGTCGACGTAGGGAGAGAGCTTAAGGAGCAGTGAAAGAGGCTATGAACGAGTCAGTATATGTATGAGCTGAGCGTTTCCGACGCATGTGGTGAGAGTGCACGTACCTGGCCAATGCCACCAGCGGCGCCCGCAACAACTACAGAAATGTCAGTACTCGACTGCGAGAGCTCGAAAGATTCAGGCTAATGTGAAAAGAAAATAACGGCATCAAGGCGAGGGCGGGGTTCCGTGAAACAAGACTCGTACGTACCAGCCTTGACCATCTTGGCTAAGTTTTGAGTGTGAAGTTGGTGTTGTGGAAGGTGAGGGTAGAGAGGGAAGGAGGACGGCTTGTGAGAGAAGAGAGATGAAGATGGAAGGAACAGGAATAAGAATGGAGAGAAGATGGAGGAGAAGAAAAGAACAAAGTTCTAGGTTTGGAGGTGGGTGGAGGGAGATGAAGAGAGTGAAGGTGCCGGACGGGATGAAGCGATGACCGGGGGAGCATGCGGCAACCACGGCGAGCTTAAGAAATACGTACCCTTACCTTTGGTCCCGTCTACGGAACTTCCAGTTTCCAGGTTCTACCTACCTACCCACCTAACCACCTAAGCTGAATCTTGGGCTTTTACATGTCCGAGACCGTCACCTCCAGGCTCACGCCTCGCAACATAACCTCCACATGTCGCGCTGCGCACATGTGCGACGGACACGGGCGGGGGACGGAAACAGCTCTTGCCCCAAGTCCCTCTTGTCCCTCCCCCCCTCAAGCCCCTCTGCTAGCTCTAGTGGGGGGTAGGGTAAAATAACTAGAGGAGGCGAAGGAGGGGCTTTCGGACAGGGATTCATGGATCAAAGCCCGGACGACAGCCCGCTCATCTCATCGACAACACAATGAGGGGCAACGCCCACTGTCCAGAGCCCACAGCCCAGTCAGGACCTATCGAATGTGTGCGAACCAAGAGCGCGGCATCATCACGTCGCCTCTCCTTCGCCGGCTTGGTTGCTGGGAGCTATCACCAGTTCGGCTCGATGGCCGCTTGGAGCAGCAGCACCCACCGCGCTTTGAATTAATTTTTTTTCCCCTTGAAGCGGGGTGGAGGAGGGGGAACTTGTCAGAGAATCAATCTTCATGATGTCCAAGCCTCCAATCCGGTCGCCATGATAGATTCCCATCGACCTAGCCGCAACCAGCCCCTCTTGCCCACTCACCTGGCGATCCGCTCCAGTTGTGAGTGACCTGGCGCAAAGCCTCGCCCAGACACTGGCGCGCGAAGCTGGCCGGCGCGCACAAGGCTCTCGACTCGCCGAGCGCATAACAACTAGTACCTACCGCTAGGTCCTCTCGATGGAGACATGGAAGTCCGCACACGGAGCTCTACCCATGGACCATGATTCCCGGTCGCCCGTTTGCGAGAACCTTTCCACTGCCAGTGATGGAAGCCTGCTACTCGGACTGCGCCCCTCTCTTCAAACCAGGGCATGGCGTCGCATCACTTCCAGTCCAAGACCCCCATCCACGGCCCGCAGGGAAGGGCTCCGTAGGGGCCAAAGCTCCCTGGCAAACACCAACAAGCATAACGCTATGCGTATCCAACGATATTAACTGCTGGGGTTTCTAGGCAAAGGGCTCTCATCTCCCGCGCGACCCATCAGCTCAGTCACATCGGGACGGACGACGGCCCCTGTAGCGACAACCCCGAGTGCGCTGTCGGTGTTTATCCCGAGCCAACTCCGGAGACGGGAGGGGACCAGAGTCCAAGGTGAGCTATTAATTATCCGACCAGTCTCCGCGTGCGGCGGGCGTTGAAACAAAAAAAAAAGTCACTCGCACGGAGGTGGGTTGGTAATGATATGGCGTAAATCCCACGCGCTTTCTCTTGCCCTATTTAATTCATGCTTTTACGGAACTGCGACAGCGGTTATCCGCCTGCAGGGACTAATAAATGCAGACCTAATCAGTTGCAGGGGCAAAAGCAATCATAACGGCGAGCAAGGCTAGCCTGGCCAGCAAAGCCAACAAGGTGAGGACAAAAGAGCTGTCCCCCTCTATTACCCCTATGCCAGCTCTGGCTTTGCTGATTGGGTGGTTGATGATTGGTGGTTGGTTCGACACCCATTCGGCTCTGGAAACGAACCATCCGAAGCTGATGCGAATTGCTTGACGGCTTCTGGTACTGGTACAAGACCGAATTTTTTCCTGTCCTTGACAGGCGACAGACTATTCTCCGGCGTCCGGACTTTGATTCCATCAACAATGGTCCGCCGAGTCGGAAGAGACGCAGGCCAATCCCAGGGTTCGGCTGTTTCCGTGGATGGTTGCGTCTAGCTGTACCAACCATGTCGCGAGCTCTATTACACCTCGGTCAAGGCCAGGAACTTGATATGCGTCCAAGTCCAAGATAACGGCTTCCGACTTGCGGCTATTAAGATTGCTCCTCCGAGATCCATTTCCCGTCATGGCCTTCCGAAATCTGACCTCATTCGGGTCGCCCGTGTTACGTCCCCCGGGCTCATCCGGAACAGTGACGTCTTGCCCTCTGCCGTGCTCCTCATCCTCGGCGACACGACCCATGACATGATCCTCGGTATCTCGTGGGCGGCCGATTTCATGAGCCGAATTCTACACACCGTCCAGCCCATGCACCTTTGATTTCACAGCCTCGGGGGCCTTGTCGAATCAACTGCGGCCCTCAGAGGCTTGACACGTGTATGGCGCGACTTGTGCATTCATTCTCCCTCCCTTACGCACTTCGGACACATTCACACCACTCTTCATAGACGCGAGGTTTTTTTTTTTTTTTGAGATTTTTTTTTTGGGTTGCCGGCGGGATCGCTGGCTGGATATTTCATTCATTTTTTGAGCTCAAATGCCAACTCCAGCCGTGAATGACCCAGAGACCGCGGTTGATGCTCCTGTGCCCTCTTCTGATTGTCCCTTTTTTCTTTCCTTCTTTCAACATCAGATGAGGGCTATGCAGACAGCCTGCCTCCCAACCTCTTCCATTTCCCTAGTCCCGTTGACAATTCTTCTTCTCCAGCTCGCCAGCATGCATGGCCAGCTTAGTTCTCCTCAGTGGCGGCGGCGGCGGCCTTCTTGGCCTTGTTTCCTCGGAGCTTCTGCTCGGGCTCGGGCTTGACGGGCTTGTGGGATCGCTTGACGGCGGAGGCGCGCTCGACAGCGGCGGCGCGGAGGTCAGAACGGTAGCCGTTCTTGGCGGCCTGGTTGGCAACGGCCAGGTAGGTCCTAAATTCCAAGGAGGAAGAGCCATCGAGTCAGTGGCATGGCCTGGGGACGATGCGCCCAAGAAAGAGAGAAAAGACTCACTTGCGGTTGCTCTTGGCGCCGCTGTACGAGGTCTCGGTGAAGTTCTTGGCGGGCGTGTTGGGCTGAGCCTTCTTGGTGGTCACGACGACAGCACCCTTCTCGCCGGCGGAGACACCGATGGCCTATGAATCCCTCGTTTTAGCTTCGTTGTCCCTCGTGCGTCCAACATTGTCTTTTGATCGTCTCGTTTGTGTTTATCGTACCTTGTCGTTGACAAAACCAGCGTGCTACAAGAAGAAGAAAGTTAGCCCCATGCCGTTCCCTCCAAGGGTTTCTCTTTGGTCGAGTTCCATCATACCTTTCGGGAGCTGGTGTTGGTCAGGTTAAGGGGATCCCGGGAGAACTGAGTACCTCCGTTCTTCTTGCTCTTAGCAGAGAAGGAGTTGTTGTTGCCTGCACAATCGCAAAGAAGAAACACGTTTCAGCCAAAATCCAGTTTCCAACCAGGCGCATCTCTCTCGTGGACCTAGACCACGGGAGAGAAGGAAAACTCACGGACGATCTCCCAGATCAGGTCCGAGGAAATGTTAGGGAGTTGCTGTGCGGTAGACATGGTGAAGAGGTTCTGTCGTGTGAAAAATTGACCGGGGGGGAGGGATGAAACTTTCGGCGATGAGGTTGTTCTTCGAGATATCACAAGTCCACACAGAGGCAAGACACACACAACACAGCACAACGCACAACCGGAGCAAGCCTGTCAAAAATTTGGCACAGAGAAAGCGCAGCCAGAAAAAGTGTGGGCTCGCTTAACTGTCTAAACGCAGTTTAGCGCGGCTCTCTTTTGCCCGCGGTGGGAGGGGAGGTCTCCACCTCTGTCTGTGATGTGATGTTGGTTCCCCTCCCGCCCCGTAAATCGCATTAAATATTTCGAAAGATGCTTATGGGCCTTAATTGAATATGCCGAGGCCGTACGTGGTCCTGTGGCTATGCTAGGTAATGCCAAGGGGGCGCTTCCCCTTCATGATTTGGGGGAGGGAGTTGAGAGGAGCCATCACGTCAGCTGCTTCCGCCGGCTGAGACAAAGAGGGCGGGCAAGCAACTTTGGCCTCGATTCAAATCTCCGGATTCAACGGCGGGCGCCAGAAAAGAAAAGAAAAGAGAATAGCGACCGCCCCCCCTTTTTCTTCACTCTGGCCTGCTATAGCGGAAGAGCAAATAGGGCCTATCTATCATGCGCCTTTGATAGATACTCTTTCCCAGTCCGAGTCTTGCGCCTGCGCCTTGCGGCTGCCACGGCTTCTCTCCCTCGTTTCTACCCCAAATCGTCGTCTTGTCTTGTTTCCCAACAAGTATTCCACGGTTCCCCCCCTAACTAAATACAACCAACAAACGTTCGCTTCCTCCTCGCCGAGCAGACACCAACCCGCCCATCATGTCCTACCTCCTCTACTCCATCTCCGTCTTCCTCCTCGTCCTCGCCACCGCCCTCTTCTTCACCCGCGGCCACTGGGTCCCCCACGTGCGACATCTCCGGGCGCCCCGGCTCCCCGGCGCCGACTACATCTACTCGCGCCTCCCCAGCAGCTTCGCGGGCGACATCGAGGCCGGCCTCTCCAGCAGCACGTTCGACCTGTCGGGCAACGTGGAGGCGGGCGACTCGCGCGCGGGCCTCGATGACGCGGCCAAGGCCGAGGTGCTGGCCATCATGAAGAAGAGGAGGATGAACTTTGACCAGGCGAGGAAGGTGTACATGGAGAACAGGTTCAAGGCCAACGGCATCGGGGCCGATGGGCTGCCGAGGGATCCCAAGTTTGTGAGCTTCTCGTGAGGAAGATGGATGGGCGTGGTATCTTCGGCTCGCAAAATCGGCTTGCATATTACATTACCTATTCCTTGGAACTCGATTTCTATATTACTCGATACAACGACGAACTATACTCGCCCTGTTCACTCGATACAACGACTATACTCGCCTTCTTCGCCAAACACGTTACACCTGATCGATATCTTTTGCAACGGCACGGCAACCACGATGCCCCTCTTCCCATCGAAGGGAAAGGTTGGTCGATGACAGTTCAGGCTTGGATGGCGACACATCTCACGTTGGCACACCGGATGCAACTTTTCTTATTTTCTCTTTTATCTCGTCGATTTCTTTGTTCCTATCAAACTGGGTATATGGGGCTTTATTTCTAAGAGAGGGATCACTGGCTTCTTTCATCAGCAGCCCTGCAGTCACTTTGATTCTGCGCGGCGAGGAGTTCTGGAGGCAATACGAAATTATTATTACTAAAAACAAACCGGGGTAATGGCAGAGTCCCTCTCCCGGTCCTGATCTTGGGGACCTTTTTTGGTTTTTCTCGCGTCTCGGAACAGCAAACAAATATTGCAATCAATCAATCAATCAATCATCCCGTCTCGTAACCTCCTCCCAACGCCTTCTGATAACGAGCGCAGACCAATATTTACAGGTCAAAATATATGTACAGGGGTCAAGTCAAGCAAGTGCTTTTTTGAGATGGCTAGGACGGCATGGATCGAGGCTCCGTCAGCTGAGATCTCCATCCCGGATCTCATCTCGGCTGATGGGTAAGCCAGATAGATCCAGCAACTGCCAAGGGGGGGGCCGGGCAACTATTGAGTCTTCTTGGTACTGCTGCCAGTCTCATAGGTGCGGTTGTCGTCGCCCTCGATCTCCTCGATGAGCTCGTCGACCTTTTCGATCTCCCTCTGCCACCGCCTCTCGGACATCTTCATGTCGCGCTCAAACATCCACTGCTCGGGCTTGCGGTAGGTGCCGCCGAGGCGGTCGAAGCCGGTGAAGAACTGGCCGTAGTTGACCTCGAAGCGCGAGTGGTGGACCGAGTGGCAGGCGGCGCCGTTGACGATGGGGTTGTTGGTGAGGTACTCGCCGTCGTGGATCATGACGGACCAGAGGTTGACGAAGACGAAGAGGGCGACGTAGGCCATCTTCTGCAAGGGGAAGATGAAGGGGAAGATGTGGTAGGGGAGGGACTGGGTGAAGCCGTCGAGCGGGTGGAAGGCGTGGCTGGCAAAGGGGGTGGGCATGATCCACTTGTGGTGAAGCTTGTGAAGGTGCTTGTAGACCCAGGGGTGGTGAAGCCAGCGGTGGGCCCAGTAGATGCAGAAGTCGGTGAAGAGGAGGAAGAGCGGGAACTGGGCAAAGTCGTACCAGCGGCCGGGCCCGTCCTCGGTCGTGTCGTAGAGCCTGCCGTAGCCGCGGACCTCGAGGAGGAAAAAGGGCGCCGTGATGATGGCCATGACGGGCATGGCCTTGTTGGCGCTGATGATCTCGAGCCGGACCTGGTTCTTGATGAAGCGCGGGTGGTTGAAGGTGCGCTTGTCAAAGATGAAAATGTACGAGAGCGTGGCGACGATGAAGTAGACGGCCAGTCCAAAGATCCTAGCTCGCGGGTGTTAGTGCTTGTTCCCTCCTCCTCCTCCTCCTCCTTCCAGAAATATGTTGTCTGTCTGACGGTGTTGGACGCACCAGGTGATGAGATATAGTGTGAGGGCTTGGCGGAACGGGTTGTCGCGATCCCAAGCGCTCATGTACGCAGCTTGCGGCGGCTTCAGAGTCAGGAACTTGCTGGCCGGCGTATAAGTCCAGGCGGAGAGCGGAGCCGTCGTCGATTCGGTCGAATTGTCGGGCGTGGCCGGGAAGTCATAGGGGGCGGGAACGATGGGGTGGAAGTAGGCATATGCGTAGTCGGCCATGAAGGTGTCGACGACCTCGAGGACGATATCCATGATGCAAGGCGGGTGGAGGGCGGCGCCTCGAGTGCAGGGATGGATAGTTGTAGGTTGTAGCTCTCTCTCTCTTCTAGAGATACTGGGTGGGTTTCCCGAAATGGTGTAAGTGAACACCAGAGCAGCTAATAAAAAGGAAGGCAACACAAGACACAGACGAGCCCCCAATTGAGAAGGAATACTCAAGGAACTCGGATGCCTCCGTAAGAGAGGGCCCTCCCTTTCTTATATCTATTAATCGATAAAATTCTATCAGGGGATGAGTGTTGGGATTGTCCGATACTGGGGGGGGTCAAGTTCCATCGGCGGCTCGCGGCGCGGGGCGATGTTTTCGGGGTGCCTTTCCCATGATCCATCAGGCGGGTGTGGGGTTTGAGTAGGAGGGCAGGGAGGGGAGGACACCTGGATAGCTCAATTGGGCCAATTGGATCTCTCGGAGCAGTTTAGAGCTATTGTTGATTCAAAGCTTGGTGACGAATGGCGAGCGAGCTAGAGAGGAGCTCCAAGAGTTGGGCTCTTTGCTCTTGTTTTTTTTTTTTTGGTAACCTACGTGTCTACGCACCTATGTAGAAAGAGCGCAGTCTTGAATACGAATACTATTACAGGCCAATTCCCATTGGCGAATTCCTCGCTGGTCTGTGAGCGAGATGAGATGCCCTGCTGGCAAGTGCCGGCGCAGGCAGAGGCAACGGTCGTCTTTGGGGCGGAATCGCATGATGGCGATGGCACGACTCCGAATACAGCCCGGGTCATTTCGTTCCAGACGCTGCACGGAAGAGGGAGAAATGTACCCAGCGGCTGGGTTCCAGCGGGCTTCCAGTGGGATTGTTTTTTTTTTCTTTGGCGAGAACATGGAACCCTGGGAGCTTGCCCGAAGCAAGGGCATGGGGTTCATCAGAACATCATCGTTTTCGGGTGGTCCTGCTTTCGGCTGGCTCAAGGCCCGAGAGTTTGTCGGCCAATGAGAGCTATTTTTTGACGTTGATTTTCCACTTTTTAGCTTCTGTTGGCCGAAAGGATTTATTCTCCGGGGCTTCTTGGGAAGAAAACATCGAACGACATTTGGGTCAAGCTAACCTAGGTTCTGCGTCATTACAGAAAGTACCTTGTGGGCGATTATCTCCTTCTCGATTATTCATCTGGTGTTTATAGTCCAGTTTGCGCAGCTACGGGGTTCTGTTCTCAGAGTGCAGATATAGCATTGTAACTTACTACTGGACCTTGTCTGGACTCTGGAGACTGACACACGATTGCAGCGTTGCAATGCCATTGACCTTTACCATCGCAAGCCAAGCGTCGTCGCAATGAGCGGTGGACGCTGTGGGCCCGGGATTAACTTGACATGATTCTTGTATCCCAGCCCCAGAGCCTCTCTACAGATCAACAGACAGACGGCTTTCCACCGGCACGCAAACTCAATCAATGAATGGGGTTTCCAGCATGTGATGAGAAACCAAGACCCCTCTTTTTTTGACATCAGGACGCATCAATATCGGCCGTTCAAACGACAACCTTCCGGGAAGGCAACAACAAGTGGCATTGCAAAAATTGGTTCCTGTTCCTGCTCCAACATGGGAATCGAACGAGAGGGTGTCATGCATGCGAGCGAGATACGGAAACGAATACGTACGTCGGGGGGGCAGCCAGGGCAGCCAACAACCCCAGGGAACGCAACCACTTGAAACCTTCAAGAACCCCTAACCCACCGGGTTGGGTCGACTTTGTGCCGGCCGGTCCTTTTGATTTTTTGGGGGGGGCGTGGTCTGGGCCACATGTGCCGGCTCTTCTGTTGATTCCCGGCGATAATCAGAGTCAACAACCGGGGTTTTTGGTTCCACCGCCGGCTCGGGCTTTTCGGTGTTACGAAACATGATTCAACGGTCGATTCGACAAGATGGAGGTGCCAGCCCCATTCATCACCGGTCTCCGCCGCCCGGCTTCGTCCCGGCCGAGGGCACCGCCGGTCCCGAGAGACTGAGCCTTCACGACCAATTTGTCCGGCCTTTGTTCGATAAGTATCCACATATCCCTCGAGATGGCGCCCTTGGGCTCGGAAAATCCGCTTGTGGTACAGTACCTATCAAGAGCATAACCCAGGTCCTGCTTGTTCTGTGCGCTTATCCATACTACCCCCAATTCCCAAGCTCCTAGATAACGGTAAAGGGAGCCGAGCCCCCCGGATCCCCGATCGATCGGAAAATAAGTTAACTAGTAGTTGTTTCTCCTGGTCGTCCCAACTCGGTTTCGAGTAAGAGTCTGTTTCACACTTTCCCTCACCCGAACCTGGGCCTTTTCCCAACCCGAGTCAGCAACACGTGCCTTGGTTCTATTCAGGCATTCAACTTGAGTCGCGCACGTTCATTTGTGGCTTCACACCTTGTCTCGTAGTGCCCCCCCGGCCCCTTCTTCAACAGGGCGTTGACGTTCAGTTTTGTGATCGTGGCGTTTGTGCTTCCCCAGCTTTGACGCGCGCCTCTCCCTCCCTCGGGCTTGAAGGTTGGTGTCGCCCGGGCAGGGAGAGGGAAATGTGGCTCCAGTCAATCCCAGCTCCTCACGGCTTGTCGTCAAGCTTGTGAAAGGAAACCCCCAAAAATAAGACGCTGGTGTTGCACAAGAGCTGACCATGTCACCTCTATGACCACCCTGCCCAGTTTCGGCGCATGTCACCCCGGTGGCGCCCGGCATTCTTCTCATGCAAGCAATTCCGTCAAGGCCATCGGGCGTGCCCAGAGGCGAAGAGGACACGGACGTTGGGAACATGGTCTGGCTTATATTAGCCACGCTTGCAGGAGGAACATCACCTTTGCTCGACTGGTGGGCATCAAGAAAAACGACCAACAAACACGACGCCGTGATTACGAATGCCTTCCTTCCAGCTCCATGTGTTGCTGTGTGGAGAGGGATCCCTCTGCTTGGGCAATCACTTCGCTTCTGCCGACGTGCTATTCGGCTCAACGGACGATCCAACACGAGGCGTCGGTTTCTCGAGTCACCTCGGCGATGAGAATGGTGATGCAAAAAGTGACTGGTCAAACCTGACTGCTGGCATCAAAGCACAATATAAGCGAAAAATGACATCAACACTGTGAAATACCTTCGAGGGTTGGGTTTGATGATGCCGGCATCAAAGTACAACAGCAAGTGGGAAGAGGGATCCCACAACCCCACGGCTGTAGGGTACAGTAATATCAAACATGGCTACCAAACGGGTCTGGAGCCATCTCTCTCATGCTAGGGTGCCTGGGGAGCTGCAGCCAAGCTGACAGCCATGAGTGAGCCGCTAGCGTTTGCAGCGGAACGACGTTTGACATCAGGACAGGGCCCGGGAGGGAAGTCGTGGTATTATGTGTATCCGTATTCGCAGAGGACATGTTCTCTCTCAAAGGATGAGTCTCTCAGTCCCTCAAGGCAACGTAGTGTGCAGTCTAGATATATTCGGCTCTGGGTCTCCATCGCACAACTGGAGTGTTTCCATCAAACTTATGATGTGACAGTTCCGCGTCAATAAGCTGCAGGGGATGCAAGGTGTACATAATCCTCCGCAAGGCTCCCACAACATGCGCCATAATTGGAGCATCAGGTTCACCTTTGCCTTAAACAGAGCTCTCGATTCCTCATCTCGATATCGTGGCCGGCTGTGGGAAGCTTAGTGGCAGATGGGGTGTGGCGCCCCTCTCGAAAACGCCTGGTGAACCTAACAACCCCCGGATCCCAGCTGCCAAGGTTGTTTAACAGGGTGGAGGGTGTCCCTCGCATCCATGGATCCAAAAAGTGTGTGGTGCCTGGGTGAGGCCAAGGGGAATGAATGGAGGCTCTCCGAACAACCGCAGTCTAAACACCCAGAATGCGGGCGTGTGTGTACTGAGACACAGCGGGGGCCTTCTTTCAGCCACATGGGGACAACTTTCTCCCATGTGGC
>JABFEP010001024.1:0-18383 GCA_013618265.1 Fusarium albidum
CCCAAGCCCAGCCTTAAGCCAGACGACATGAAAGCCCGCTAAACTCGGCTTGTCGGTACTTGTATGGGATACTTGATGCTGAAGGGAGGGGGGCCCTGATCAAAGCGCCAATTGTAGTGGATTCTCCCAACACGTTGGGGATATACGGTTGGTAGAGCCGGTACCCAGTACCTTGCCTCATTGGGCCAGCGCTGGCAAAAACCGATATATTCCGCCGCTCGGCTTTTCCAACTAACAAGGTCAATGGCCTCTCTGGGGGACAAATTTCTAACTCGTTTACTTCCTCAACCCAACATCTTCCCATCCTGGGGGCATTGAGCCTCTTAACGCTCGTCTTACCGCACCTGCAGTCTCAGATTTTCCCCCTTCTTTCTCTCTGGCCCGCTGCTGCGGACTTGGGTATTATCCCCGCTACGTATTAATTACACCCAATCCCAAATCCGCAGCGGACTTCAACTCTTTTCCAGCGACGTCAGCGTCGGCGTCGGCTCAATCTAAACTCCCGGTCTGCGTTAACACGTTAACTCCGGCCGTCCGACCCAACTTGCGTCACGCTTCGAGGCGTCATCCACCGGCCTGCTGTACCTGGTCTACTATTCTGAGAGCGCCTCCTATTTCGTTATCCGGCTGCCTGGGGCTTCATAAAGCGCCAGGCCCCCCGACCCTCCTGTCCCCCAACGGAATGCTAAAGATCCAACCTTCTTTCGCGGTGTTGCAACTCTCGCGCCTCACTCTCGCCGCCTCAATTCCAGCTTCCTCTTGCAAAATGTCCACCACAGACGGAACTGTGCGGCCGCCGCGCGCCGCCGATGCCCCTGATGAGTTCAAGCAAGAGGCCTCTCTCAAACCTGCGTCTGCCTTCCTCTTTCCTCTTGGCTACAAAGATGCGGCATACCAATGGGTAAGTTCCATTTTCTCTTGGCTTTAATCGAATCCGCAAAGGGACAGCGCTGCTGATACATGTCGTCTTCTTGCAGTGGACCAGCCTCGCGCCTCAAGCCGTTGAGCGCAATCTCCTGGGCCTCATGCCTCACCTAAAAGAGGCCAATGACAGCATCACCAATACCGACTCCCCCGACAGGCCCGACCCGTACGGCACCAGAGTATGGAGACGGACAATGGTGCAGCTCTCTGGCAAGAACCGTGCCCTCAACGAAGTCTCGGTTGAACGCGTCGGGGAGGACACCGAAGATGCCCTGGTCATGATCCACGGCTACGGCGCCGGTCTCGGCTTCTTCTACAAGAACTTTGAGCCTCTTTCTCGCATGAGGGGGCTGAAGCTCTATGCGCTAGACATGCTAGGAATGGGAAACTCGTCGCGGCCGCCATTCAAGATCCACGCCAAGAAGAAAGAGGACCAAGTCGTCGAGGCTGAGAGCTGGTTCATCGACGCACTGGAGGAGTGGCGAAAGGCCAGGAAGCTCGAGAAGTTCACCCTCCTGGGCCACTCCCTCGGCGGCTATCTGGCAGTTTCCTACGCCATCAAGTACCCGGGCCGCCTCAAGAAGCTCATTCTGGCCTCGCCAGTCGGTGTGCCCGAGAATCCCTACGCCGTGAACGCCGAGATGCCCGACCCCAACGTGTCTCCGTCGCAAGACGAGCTCGCTCAGGACCAGCAAAATGCCGCAGACCAACCTGGAACACTCTCCAAGCACAAGCCTGCCACGAACGTCCTGAGGCGTCCTCTTCCTGGATGGTTCGTGTGGCTGTGGGACCAGAACATCTCACCCTTCAGCATTATTCGCATGAGTGGTCCCCTGGGCCCGCGCTTCGTCTCTGGCTGGAGCTTCCGCCGGTTCAACCACCTGCCGCAGACCGAGTCTCAAGCACTCCACGACTACTCCTTTTCCATCTTCAAGCAGAAGGGCAGCGGCGAGTACGCGCTGGCTTACATCCTCGCCCCCGGCGCCTACGCCCGCCGCCCCGTCATCAACCGCATCCATCAAGTCGGCCGGCAATCCCTCCCACACCCCGACGGCGGAGAGCCAAAGAAGGAGACGGGCATCCCCATTGTCTTCATGTACGGCGAAAACGACTGGATGGATGTCGCCGGCGGGTTGGCCGCACAGGAGACGCTGAAGGAGGCGAAGCTCAAGGCCCTGCTCCACGGCACAGACGAGGAGAAGCGCAACGAGAACGGCAGCACCAAGGTCCTCATGATCCCCAAGGCTGGCCACCACCTCTACCTGGACAACCCTGACGAGTTCAACGACATGATACGCAAGGAGCTGGAGGAGACGAGGGAGGATGAGAGACAAAAGCGCGGCCTATAGGTGGACTCGTAAGTGTTGACTCTTTTTTGGATTTTTAAGGGGTCATTGAAAAACTCCCCTTTGGAAAAGAGGAGTGATTCGCGGTGGACTTTATTGGATATGGCGTTGGAGGAAACTTGACCAAGGGGCCGGCATCAGGGTCATCTTCCATGTGGGCAGCGCGTGGATAAGAAGGGACCCAGCCGTTATATGTTTATTGGCTCATTGACGAGGCGTTTTTTTTTTTTTTTTTTGGCTGTTCTCCCCCATTTTTAGACTTGGAGACAGGTATATATATGTATTATATAGCCTAGAACGAGCGGGGCTCGTACAAAAGCGGTAGACTGGAATGAATATGATTTATGTAGTAATTCAACATTTTGATAGAACATCTTGGTGACATCTCAAAAAACACATCGGATCTGCAACGGATATCTGTGGGCCTGGCAAAGGATTCCTCCATCTAGTGCAGGGGTAAATACGACAGTCGTCAGGTCCATACTACGTAGTTACTCAGGCACCTACAGACCAAGGCCGATAGTTAGTGGTCAAGAAAGGTTAGTTATGAAAGGCCACTGGGTGAGAAGGAGGCTGCACAGATTCAATCTAATGTCGTTGCTACGCGTGTATTCGTCAAAATCTAGTAAATGTTAAAACTGAAAGCTTCTCTTTTCCTTGGCTCCTTTGCTTGTTTACCCCCTTGAAGAAGACTAGATTGTCGCCCCAGATGGTGGCATACTACAAACTGGTTTAGGCGCCCCCTTTTCCTCACTCTGCTGTCACACAGACAGTGTCTTGCCCAGCAAGCTGCCGTGTAATTATCCGCCGACGCATAGAAACCCCAACCCCTAAAGACGCCGACGCATTGAAACGCTAGAAAAAGACACGAAAGACTGGCCGTATAATCGTTGTACATCTCCTGCTGTGCACTGTTGCATCTTTGCCTTACAGGTTGATCAAGTCCACCTCTGAAAAGTCTGGAGGAGCCCTGCCATAGACAACGCGAACCTTGCTGTCGAGAGCCGTACCCTCGTTGCTGATCCAGATGTGATCGCTGTACTCTTGCGTCCGGCGGATCTCATCGTCGCTGATACCCAGATCGTCACGAGGGATCCAAACAGTGGGTCGACGAGCTCGAAGGGCCTCGTGCTGGAACGCGTGCCGGGTCAGTGCGTCTCGCTCATCCGGCGTAAGATCCTCAATTTCGTCGTGAATTCCTCCAAAGAGCGCCTCTCCAATCGCGAGTTGGGCCTCGATATCCTTCCGCCGGTGCTCTCGCCGGTATGCAGAAGCCCGCTTGTTCTTGTCCTTGGCTTTGTTCACCATGGCTATCTTGCGGAGCTGGTTGCTTCCGTCCTTGGCCCACGTTCCAACTTGCTTCACTGGTCGTCGAAGAGTACCGAACCTTCGCATTTCGATGTCTTGAGCGGTCTCAGGGTGATGCGATTGTTCCTTCTCCAGTCCATTAACACTCTCCGTCTCTTCCGGCAGCTCCTCATCATCAACAAGGCCGAGGCGGCGATCCTGCGCTCTCTGAAACGCCTCGTCGCGCAGAACTGCCTCATCCTCGAATGTGATTGGCAGATAGCGAAATAGTGGCGAAAAGGAGTAGTTGAGCAGCACCTGATAGAGGATTGTGAGGATGAGAACTACAAGCATCACAGAGCCGTGGGGTGTGCACGTGTTTCTTCCCTGATCGTCCTTGACAATAAAGAACAGACCTGCCATGCAGAGCTCCATGACGTAGATGCCGGTAAAGGTCTGGTTGATAGCCCTGGGATACAACACGCCGCCGGTGTCGTGCTCGAAGCGGGTGACATAGAGCATGGCGTAGCGTTGAGCGAACCACAAAAGGCCGAATGTGATGATGGCGAAAATGGAGATGAGAGGAGCAATGACGCAGTAGACGAGGGCGATGCAGGCAAAGTTGGTGTATATGGGGAAGAATGCACCCCATTTGACATGATGGAGCTTGGTGTTTCGAGACCACTTGTTCCGAGCTGTGCTGTCGAGGATCCGAGCGATTATGTACCACATGAACAGAGCTCCGATCTGAAGGAGGGTACCGGAGCTCGTAGACAAAGCCTGTAGAATCATATAGGAGAAGAAGTAGTTGGCGGCGGTCGGCAGGTTGAAAGCGAGGAGGTCGAGCACAGCCTTGACCGTATTCAGCTGCTTCACGTTGTCCACCAGCTCGTCCAGTGACGCGGCAAAGAAGGACGCGATGGAGACAATCAGGAACACCTGGATGAACAAGAAGACGAAGTAGAAGACCTGTACGAATTCGACCTTCTGTGCTCCCGTTTTGGCGCCCTTGACCCCCGCGAGGAAGTCCAGAATGAGGGGAATGAGGAACAGCAGGAGCCCGAGCATGACTGCGGGCAAGACACCGGCGACCGCCTTTGCGATGTTGTGGACTGCATCATTCTCCTTGAGAAAAGAGAGCCACTCGTTGCCTTGAATGAGTTGGTCGAGCTGGCTCAGGGCAGCTGTCCAGGCCACGGGGATAGCCCACAGGAAGACCATGGCCGCGACGACGACCAGGACCAAGGCGGACCTTATCCATTCCTGCCACCAAGTGAAAGCCATGTTATCCCAAATGACATCCTTGGGAGAAATTTCGTTCATTCTCGGGGTCATCTGCTTGGGAACATGGTGGATGACGCTCTGGCAAGCCATGTGGGCGGCAACTTGGTGGTTGAACTGAATAAAGGCCGAGTTCATAAGCGGAAACCGTTCAGGGTGCTTCTGGTCCTCCTCAATCTCGAGGTTGAGACGAGCCAACTGCTCGCGACACCAGAAAATCGTATCCACCTTTTTCGTGACAAGGGGCATTCCAAAGAGCCATGAGGCTCCAAATAGGGGCAGGCGGTGCGTTGGGCGGTCTTTCTTCTTAAGATACTTCTCCCACTCTGCAAGCTGCTCCTGATCTTCTTTGTAGTCGGAGTTATATGGCGTTGGATACTCGACTTCTTCCTCTTCCACCTCAGCCTTCACGAAGGGGAGGGCGTACTTGATTCTCTGCCACAGAGGTTTGCTCTCATTTGACTTGCGCTCTCTGTAAGCTGCAGCTGCTTCTCCCTGCGGAACAGGGGAGGCATAAGCACCGGGAGGAGGCTTCCAGAACTGCCACCACTTGACATCCTCTTTGCTGTAAATGTCATCTGGGTTCTCAAGCTTCCGCACAGTGTTTCCCCCGTGTTGGATCGGTTGCCGCGAGGGTTTTGGATTTATCTCGGCTGTGCTATCAGCCGAGAGCCGGTAGGTATTCCGCGATTGGTTGTTCTGCCCGCGGAGGGTGTCGGAGGCGGAAGCACGTGGGTTTTCTTCGTCATCACCAGAAGCACGGATTCGATATCGATCAGAGCTCCGGGAGGGAACTCGCGTGTCGTTGGACTGTGTGAGACCCATGAAGCCATTAGTCGTCTCCAAGGTATCTTCCACATTGTTACCGGCCTTGGAGACCACACCCATAATGCCGTGCCCCACTTTTGCAAGAGGATCACCCAGAAGCGGAACCTTGAAGCCCTTTGACCTGCCCTTGTCCCCTTCATTTTCGGTGTGGGTGTGCTCGGCGTTCAGCATCTCATACTGGGATTGGCGAACCCCGGCATCGATGGTATGAGGAACATCATGCTTGTCCCCTGCAGTCGTGCCTCCGGCACTCATTGCCATCCTTTGAGCTTCAGCATCTTCGTGTGCCATACGTTCAGCCCTTTCCTGCTTGCTGAGGGATCCAAGCTTCATCTTCTTCCGCTCCTTCTTTTCTTCCGCTTTCGTCTGCTTCAGCTGGGCCTTCTTTGCAGCTTTGATCAGATCTGTCTCGGCTTGCTCGAGCTTGAGGTGGACTTGGTCTCGTTCTCTGATCTTCTCCAGCAACTTTGAAAGGTCTCGGTTGAGATAGACATTCCGTATACCTCCGGGAAAGACGTCGAAGAGACCCATCAGAGCGTCTTCGCTGAGCCATTTGGCAGGGATAGAGTTGACAAGCACGGTAGTAGCCGAAGCCCTGAGCCGGTGCTCGGCGCTCGTAAGATAGTCCTGGCGCACTTTGATGTAGACGCGAAGCTCGAAGAAGAAGACCCAGCAAACCCAGATGACCACGAGGATTGCCATGAGAAGATGTGCGCCATATCTGTTGGTGTTTTTGGGGCTGACGTTTCCCCATGAAAGTGTATCCAAACCCGTGGGCGTTCCCAGGTCCTTGTCAGCATCGTCATCTTTGACATCCACCTTCTGACCTCGACCGCCAACGTAGTTGATGGGAATCAGGATCGGCATGACAACGCCGCAGATGGGAATGAAGATTACCAAAAGAGTCTTCAGATAACGGAGGAAGAAATAGGCATCGAGGCCGCATTTGTTGATGATTTCCCGGTCGCCATAGTTCCAAAGTGTCTTGAGCAAAGCCAGGGATTTGTTCGGAGGAGGCTCAGTTCGTTCTCGTTCGGGGACGAGATAGGTTTTTGGCTTGCTGAGAGCAGGTCAGTGGGTGCCGTACGCCGGACAGGGAATGAAGAACAACTGACAAGATCCGCGCCAACTTGTTACGAAGGAAGAGGAAAAGCAAGATTTGAACCGAAAACACGGCCAAAGCGACAGCCACGGCGGTGAGGAAGCTCAGAATCCCAATACCCCGGTCTTTGTCTGCGGCACTGGTTTGCGTAGCGGTTGCCTCTGAAGCTGTGGTGGTGGGATCGCCAGAAATGGTGTCGGAGGCACTGAGGGTCTCGGATGCTGAGAGGGCGGAGGAGGCCAGAGAGCTTGCGAGGGAGCTGGCGATGGTGCTGACGACGGACCCCTGCGTGTCGGTCGCCGTCTCGGCGGTTTCTTCTGCGGTCGACGACATGGTAAAGGGCCAAAGGTGATGAACGAGGAGAGAGAATGGAGGTGCCCCAAGCGGGGGAGGGGAGGGTCGAGATAAGGTCTTCTATGATGCGGAGGGATTTCGCAAATAATCAGAAACTCAAATAAGGATAAACTATCTATCACAGCCGATCACGGCGGAGTCGCATAAAAAAAAAGGGTCTGAAAAAGAGTCATGAAAGGCAAAAAAGTTTGGGGGGAAAAGTGTTGGTGAAATGTAGGTTTGTCGTTTCCAAGATAATTGGAGGTGTTTGGCCTTGCCGCCTCGGTCGCGTCATGGTTAGAGACCCTTGCTCCTCCGTCCATTCCAGATCTGGAAGCTGCCACAGTTTCATTGGTCGGCTGGGGATGCAGTGAATTCTGCAGGGGCCATTGACTGGACTGCCCAGGCTGCCTCCACCGAACCGGCAGAGTCCGCCGATGGGGCATGCCCCCACTAGACCCCTTTGGACACAGTAAACCGGGCACCTTGGTGCTGTAATGGGGGCTCCATGACATCAGAGGCTTCATTGGCCACACCTGGAGCGGATGAAACACTCCCCTGTGCCTGGAATTCTCGTGGACGCCGAGGATTCGTTGGCTGGGGGTGGCTGAGAAGGTCCGCCGAAGCGCCATCCGACGTCTTTGTTGGCGCCAAAGAACGACGAGAATAAATAGAACTTTTTTGGAAACATTCAAAGGCCGCGTGGACAAAGGACAGCCGACTCTCCGTTGTTTGTTAATAGGGCTCGAGCTCCTACCCTCTTTGAAGTGACTCAATTGGTGCTTGTTTGTCTGCGTTGTGATCCATTGAAGGGCTCTTGTTCATAAGCAATTGGCATCCATACAATGGCTTCGTCCCGGGCATCTCAATAAAGTCTAATTACCCGCTACAATCTGCGCATCCGAGGAACCACCAATGAATGAAAGTGCAAGACTTGCCTCTCCTTTGAAGTTCAAGGAAATATCTCCCAAGCAGACCCTTGAAAGATTCCAAATGGCGTCAATACATGCTCCCAAGTGCTGACATACCTCAAACCATCAATACTCCCAGCTGCTGCCGGTTTTACTGTATGGACCTCGATCACATTGAGTGCGGGAAACATCACGCCGGGTGCCCTTCACATGATGCCCCCTGAAGGTCACAGAGTTCTCCCACGTCTCTGCGACACCTGCCGGGTCTCGTTCGTGTACAACGGCTTAAACAGGATTCTCAGGCATGAGAGAGGAGCAAGAGTCCAGACAACGAGTATATTGTCCTGTTAGTAGGTTGCTCACTGTGGGCTGCGGAAATCTACGCTGACGCGCAGCTTCGAGACGTGGAGATTGCCGGGATGGCTTCTCGAGGACTGCACGTCTACCAGGAGCTGGGCGGGCATGAATAACAGTCGATGCATGGTGATTGCGTATGCGCCTTGACATGCAGAATAGACAGACCAGAAATGGCTGGACCCTGGAGTGTTTTCCAGTACTGACGTCCAAATCCAATTGGGAAACAACAGGCGATTTCTGTTGGGGTTCTCATTCGAACACACAAGATGATATAGACATGATACATGTACAACGTAAGAGATATGGTTCTTCTTCCTTCGTTCAGTTCAGTTCAAAAAAAGTCGTCACAGTCGAGAAGTGGCTGATTCCCAGATCAGCACTATCACAGAATCCTCCGCCTCCTTCTGATCCTGCGCCGCCCCCTCATCATCAGATCGTTTGCGTAATGCGACATCCTCCTCCTCCACCGCGCCCCTCTTCACGTACGCCTGCCACACGTGGCCCTCCTTGCTCACGGCCGAGTCCATCAGCCTCCAGACGTTGCGCCGCCCCGTCCAGAACAGCGTCTTGCGGTCGGCCGCGTCCTCCTCCACCGTGACGGGCCCGATGACGGACCTCCGCCTCGCCTCGGCCGCCCGCCCCGCCATCGAGACTGGCATGTCGGCCAGGCTCATGCCGTCCGGGTACTCGGTGATGGTGTAGCCGTTGACGAGCACCCAGTTGTCGCGGAAGCGGTACCGCTGCAGGAAGCACGCCTCGCCGCACACGTCGGTGACGAGGTGCGCCAGGCTCGGGGTGAGGTGGTGACGCTCCTCGTAGTGGTGCAGCGCCAGGGGCTGGACCCCGGTCTCGTAGCTGTCCGTGTGCGACGAGTACTCTTCGTTGGCGCTGGGCGTGAAGAAGCTCGGCAGGATGTGCATCCGCATGCTGGTGTGCTGCGTGAGACAGTCCTGCAGGAGGCTGTCCCAGCTCTTCTTGTCGCCGGCTTCGTCTCCGAGGCAGGGCAGCTGGGGGATGCGCCACGCCGCAGAGCGCGTGAGGAAGACAGCTCCCCCGCCATACGTGGTCATGAACCCGTCCCCGATGGCCCAGTCTCCCCTCTCGCTCGGGAGGCCAATGTAGAGCTCCTCCTCCGAGTTGTACGCGAAGAGCCGCTCCTGGAGATACGAGAGGTTGGGAAGAAAGATCTTGTCGTCGAGGACGCCGTACCACTTCTTCCGCTGGCCCCTCTGGGTGAGTTTAGCGCCGAATCCCTTGAGGGCCTGCATCATGTTGAAGTACCTCCTCGCGGCAGACGCTGGAGTCCCCGACGAGGTGACGTAGGCATCGATGCCAAAGGCGCGGAGGATCCCCTGAAGCTCCTTGACCTGCTGGCTGTCGCCTTGGTCAAGAACAAGCACCAAGCTCGCGCCGTTTCCTTGCTGGTTTCCCCCGGTCATCCACCGGGCCCAGTCCCTGATGACAGCGTATTCATCCCTCACAACCTTCTCAAAGCTCGTCGAGACTGCGAACAAGAAATCTGAGGCGTCAACCTGCCCGGGGAGAGGGCTGCCAGGAACGGGGACGTCAAGTTCCTGGCGCGCAACCAAGTCCCGACGAACCGGTTCCCGCACGTCAATAACTCTGGGTTGGTTTGAGTGAAAGTCGGCGTCGATGTTCGTAAACGACGTCCACTCAGAGTCCTGCTCCGAGACCCGAACCTTCCAGGCCGTCCATGATGTATAATTTGAAAGACCGATTTGTCGAGTTAACCGATCCAAGTACTGCTCCTCTGGGACTGCGCCGTTGACTGCGATTTCGGCATGGTTGACGCCGATTCGGCTTGCTCGGGACTGAAATAGACATTGGGCCTGGAAGAAGAGAACAACAAGGGCCGCGAGGGCAAGTAGTTGGAAGATCCTTGAAAAGGCCGGAGGGCCAGAGATGAGAATCATGATGAGAGTATAAGAATGAGCCAAAAACAAAAACCAGACCGTCAAACAACGAGCTGGTTATCCAGTAAAAGGAGTGACTTGGGTGGGTGTAATCTGGATGGGGGTCGTGGATTCAACTACAGCAGAGGCATGGTGGTGGGTGATAGTGATACTGAGCAAGTAAACACAGACTGACGAGGGAGCAGGGACAAAAGGGCTCACCCAGCACCGGATGAGGCACAGCGAGACATTTAAGGCCAAAAGAGTCCATTGCAACGAATTTCCCCATGTGGCACAGTCATTGTGAAGGTCAAAATCCCCTTGTTTAGTGTAAATAGGCGCAGTGGGGGGTTGCCCATCCTTCGAAGCAATCATGAAACTAAGCGCCCCGATTCCTGGGCATGACATGACCCTGGTCACACCCCGCTGATAACGGCCAAAGAGGGGGGATCAAGGTAAGCAATTAAACTTGGACAGGGATCATGCCTTGGCTCCTGGATGATCGGTTTTGTCACGGGGCGTAGAGGTGCCAAACGTCGGCCCGCAACTGACAGGAAAGAGACGGCCAGCAGAGAGGGGCGTCTTCTCGAATGCGTGGAACTTGTTGTCACCTATCTGCTGATATAATAGCTCCAAAGTCCCTTGTTTGATGCCTCGCAGGCGGATTTCAAGTGCTAGACCGGTAAGCAGCTAACGCAGGTACAAGTGCCATTTGCGAAATAAGTCGATTTTGGGACGATAATCTCGTCGCGTCAACAGTCCAAAAGAGCCCATGTCCATCTTCTGTCAACCCCTGCATTATTTACCAGGCTTCGCCGTTGGGCTCTTGTCATCTTCAGAATTAGCCCTCGGGAGCTTAGGTGGTGTGACCGCCCCAGGGATGCTTCTTCTTCCGGCGTGGAGGGCTTGGCTTGGATTGTAAGTCACCGGCATGTTTGCTGCAACGGTTGCCTTTGCGTCGTGGTAGAGGTCGTAGCACTCGGCAAGAACCTGGCCGAGGGACTTGTCGGCGCGCACCAGGCCAGTGGTGAGGAGTTTCCTGATGTGATCTTCCACTTCTTCGAACTCGACCATGTCATATCTATATCGATCCGGGAGGCCACTGTTATGCAAGAGCGCCAGCAGTCCCGCGATGATGGTGTTCGCTGCACCAAGGACGGTAATGGACGTACCGTTTTGCATACTCAGCGCCCCAAGAGCGGTAAGAGTCGCGCCGAAGAACAGTTGCGCGACCATGAGGCCCCACCGAACGATGCTGGCGACATGAAAGAAGTAGAAGGAGATGGTGCGACGATGAACAACGTCTCGATAAAGCCCTGGCGGGAGTCCCCTTGGGGGCCACCACCAGCTGACTGAATGGACAGGAGTGCTGTGCTCTGTGTCTCGGGTAGCTCCAACACCACGGACGAAGATGGCCCATTCGGTTGGAGACAGGAATCTGTGACGAGGAACATGAGAACGGTCTGGGTCGTGGGCTCTGTTCGTGCCGGGATGCTTATCACCCTGCTCAATGGGTGTAGAAGATCGGCCAGAGTCATCCAAAGGAGCAGGTGGGAGGGACGACAGCCCAGCATTCCTGCTGGCTTTGGAGCGTTCGGGCATTGGTGCGTCGTTGTAGGCAGTTCTGACCAGGGGAAGAGAAATGAGTAGTTTTGGTGCTCATTGAACGAGACTATCGCCAAGTTAGACCTTGGGCATCGTTCCAACGAAGAATCCGGTTACTCACGGAGTGCTTAGGGTAGAGGGGTTCGGGCGAAGGCGCAGGTAGGCTGATCAGGAGGATGAAGAGTGCTTGAGGTAGTGATGAGAAAGCATTGAAAATATCATGGACAACCCGACGGGGCCATGGTGTAGGCAAGGCGCCTTGGTCCTTCCCGCAAGATTTCAAGAGCCTTAAACAAACAACGGCAAGAAGCATTTGGATGAATGGACTCGAGAGGCAGTTGATCTCGGTCGCTACCTACCTACCTACCTACAAACTTATCTTCGCCACTGGGCCCAACGATGCAGCCCAGTGTAGAAGATAGACCTGCAAGCCAGTCGGGCTCATAGCTGCTAAATAACCCGGAATTAATAGGCAAAAAGATAGGCTCTACAACTTCTCAGGTGCAAAGCTTGATTAGACGTGAAACCGAGCAGGCACGGTCTTGGGAATCCGTAAAAGCTTCTCACCGCCTGCATGATTGGGCGGCGGCGGCAGAATTTCGCAACAAAATTCTCCAAGCTACCAGCACCCTTCTGGCTGTCGAGCTATGCAGATTCTTGGGCCACACGCTTGCATGCTTCGGAGTTCCTGGACATTGTGGCCGGTTCTTCGCGCCAGCGCGAGCCTCGGATCGAAGACCAGATCGTCATATAATATTTGCGCTTCCACTTTCTACTCGCATCGCAATCACCGTACCTTTTACGATACCACAACACCACAAGGCTTATTTTCAACCAGCGCGACGATGGCGTCTGACACTGTGAGGGTAGAAACTGTCGCCCACAATGGCAAGGAGTACAGGACGGTCAAGGAAGGCAAGGCGACCATCTTGGTGCCCCAAGGCGCAAAAATCGGAGAGGATCGTGGCGAGGTTCAGTCAGTCTTCTACAACCCGATCCAGCAGTACAACCGTGACCTGTCGGTCCTCGCGATCAAGACATACGGCGAGATGTCACTCGAGAAGAGAAAAGAGCAGTACGAATCGAGGATGAACAAGCAGGGCAAGAAGCGAAAGCGTGGCGACGACGAGAAGAAGCCAGTGGAAAATACGCAACCATCGGCAGCCCAGGACGGGTCAGGTCCAACCGAGGAGGCATCCGGAGCCGATGCCGCTGCGAAGCCCCAGCCGAGACCTTACAAGGTTCAATTCCGAATTCTGGATGCGCTGTCGGCCTCGGGTCTGCGAGCCCTCCGATACGCCCACGAGCTGCCTTTCGTGACGTCTGTGAAGGCCAACGACTTGTCCGACTCTGCCGCACAGACGATCCAGACGAACGTCAAGCACAACGGGCTCGAGGACAAGATCAGCGTTACGCAAGGCGACGCGCTCGCCATCATGTATCGAGCGATTGCCGACGACTTGTCCAACAGGGACCGGCTTGGAAACCCGGGCAGAACCAACAAGTTTGACGTGATCGACCTCGACCCATATGGCACCGCTGCACCTTTCTTCGATGCTGCTGTGCAAGCCGTGAGGGATGACGGTGGCCTCCTCTGCATCACTTGTACGGACAGCGCCGTATGGGCGGGACACAGCTACTGCGAGAAGACGTTTGCCCTGTACGGTGGGATCCCCGTCAAAGGGATGCATTCGCATGAAGCTGGTCTGCGGCTTGTTCTGAATGCCGTTGCCACCTCGGCGGCCCGTTATGGTCTCGCCATCGAGCCCCTTCTTTCGCTCTCCATCGACTTCTACACCAAATTCTTCATCAGGGTGACCAAGTCCCCCCAATCCGTCAAGTTCCTCGCCTCCAAGACCATGCTGGTTTATAGCTGCGACCAAGGCTGCGGCGCTTGGGAGACCCAGCCCATGTTGAAGAGCAAGCCTGCTGCTAACAAGAAGGGGACAGGGGCCTTCTACAAGCACAGCATGGCCCAGGGACCGACCGCTGACCGCCATTGCCAACACTGCGGGTTCAAGATGCACATCAGCGGCCCCATGTACGGCGGACATATCCACTCTCAGGAATTCATCGAGAAGTTGCTTGGTCAGCTTCCTGTTACCGACGGCTCCGTCTACGGCACTCTGCCAAGGCTCGAGGGCATGCTCCGGACGGCCCTCGAGGAATATCTGCCCGGCCCGGAGGTGGAAGAGCCCGTGGACCCGAAAGACGCTCAGCTTGCCACTGTTGACCAGTACCCCTTCTTTGTCATTCCAAGTCGGCTGTCCAACGTGCTGAGCTGCACAACGCCGAGCGAGGACTTGGTCCGGGGGGCGCTGATGCATCTCGGCTACCGTACCGCGCGAAGCCACTGTCGACCTGGCAGCATCAAGACCGATGCTCCGTGGTCGACGATCTGGTGGGTGATGACAGAGTGGATTCGCCAGAAATCGCCCATCAAGGAAGCAAACATCAAGACGACTTCAGCGGCCTGGAAGATCCTCAGTGATGCCGGGCTTGTCGGACGCGAAAAGGCCGAGACTGTAGAGGAGCGGACCAAGGGCGATGACACCGAGATGGAGGGCGTGGAGCAGGAAGCTTCTTCTGGAGCTGCTCCTGATACAAAACCTGCGGGCGCGCAGAATGGGAACGACGGCGCTCCTCCGAGCGAGTCGGAGTTGCGCAAGACGCTTGTTTTTGACGAGGCCCTGGCACGTCTTGCTCGCAGGCGAGGGGAGCAAAAATATGTCAGATACCAGATGAACCCGCGAGAAAACTGGGGGCCCTTGTCCAAGGCCAGCAGCCGGTAATGATCTAGCGGACAAGCCAGCCAGGTATTATCGATGTTTACGACCTCACCGTCCAGGCGAAGCTGGGCTGGGCTGGATGGGTGAAGCCCGAATATGCGGATTTCGGTCTGATTGCGCTGCCCGTCGGTGGGTGCGGCTTAATAACAGTCCCACCGAAACCCGAGAGCGCCAAAACCAGCCGGCTGTTCCTTCTCATCTGAACTCGCTCTCGACTTTGGAGTTGGAAGATCGGATCGTCTGTGTTCTTTCAACGCTCACGTTTGACGGATATAGCTCATCGCCGCGCTCTGACTTGATAGGCGTTCTATGCAGTCGCTGCGGGATGTCCTGATTGGCCAGATACCTCGGATAATTCGCTAATACAAGAGACAAATCCGCAATTATCAATCAATCACGTCTTCGCGCGCCAGCCCCCCAGCCTTGAGTGTATAAAATCACGGCAGCCTCTCTTTCGTTCCATTCCCGCCCACGTTGAATAAAGACCCATCTTTGCTACATTTTCCCCCTCTTCTTTTCGTCCTTTGAATCGTCCGGAACACGATGAGCGCTGACCAAGTGCCGTCGCTATCCAATGGGATTGTGACTGTCAGCCAAGTTTCGATCGCTGGGGGGGACCTGACGTGGATTCGAGCCGGGGCCCCGGAGCAAGCGCCTCGCGATGAACTGCTGCTTGTTCTCGAGGCCGCAAGCCGAGGAAGCCCAGCAGCATCACAATATTTCCTGATTTTTCTCAACGAAGAATCGGAGAACCGAGACAGCCCATTCCGCCTCTCGGTCCTCGGAACAACAGAGATACCTGACGAACTGCATCAGCATGTGATCAATGGAGGAGTCCCGCCACACCTCCGCCACGACGGCACCAATGCGGTCGACATCATGGTCTCTACCAAATCGGGCCTGGGGCTGGCCCCGAGAGTCTGGCAGGATGTGCTGCAGCCCCTGTGGGACTTTATCATCGTCGCAAGTCACGACGAGGGCGCTGCAGGCGACTCCGCAGCCAAGTCGTCGCACTACCGGGTGACGGTCACAGAGAGTGCCGAAACTATTCGAGATTTCGCAAAGAATGACCTGTGGGCTTCGGCCTCTCGGCCTCTCAAGCCGAGAACCGTCGTGCTCCTCAGCGGGGACGGGGGCGTCGTCGACCTCCTCAACGGAACAGACGGCAAGAAACCAGCTGAGAAACCCCCGCTGGTGGCCCTGCTGCCCCTCGGCACGGGGAACGCTCTCTTCCATTCAACCCACAAGCCTCTGTACTCCGCCCCGGGGCGAGGGCCATCTCCCCTCGTCCATGGACTGCGGACGCTCTTCCAGGGGGTGAGCCACGACCTCCCCGTCTTCCGGGCGTCCTTCTCCCCCGGTTCACGCATCGTGACGTTCGCCCAACAAGAGTCCAGCGGTCCAGGCGCCGAGGGCGATGTCCAAAGGAAAGAGACCTTTGTGTCTCATCTCCAGGGGGCCGTGGTTGCGAGCTACGGTTTCCACGCGAGCATCGTCTACGAGAGTGACACTCCCGAGCACCGCGTCCACGGGGACAAGCGATTCCGCATGGTGGCCGAGGACCTCCTGCGCGAGTCCCACCCGTACGCCGCAAAGGTCTCGATACGCCGTACCGGCTCCTCCTCCTCCTCCTCCTCCTCCTCGGCCGCGACATTTGAGGACATACCCCGTGACGCACACGCCTATGTGCTCACGACGCCGCTGTCGAATCTCGAGCGTAGCTTCACCATCTCCCCCGCGAGCAAGCCCCTGGAGGGCCGGCTCAGGCTCGTCCATTTTGGCCCGATCGGGGGCGAACGCACCATGAACGTCATGTTCAAGGCGTACGAGGAAGGGAGCCACGTCGGCATGCAGTGGCCGGACGGCGAGCGGGTGGGGTACGACGAGGTGGACGAGGTCAGGGTCAGGATACTGGAGGATGACGAGAGATGGCGCAACGTGTGCATTGACGGGACAACCGTCCAGGTGCCCAAGGGCGGCGAGATGAGCATCAGTATGTTTGACTACAGCCTTGCGCAGGTGTTGGTGAACCCGGCAGTCTTGGAGTGTCTCAGACCGCGACTGTCCTAGAGGATAATGTATAGAATGCTCTTTCGGGGGTTCTGAAACCTCACTGCTCAAGCAGTTTCCGGACTCTCTTCTCCATGAGCTGCTCGAAACCTTGGACCCCATTCTCCAGAACATTCATCTTGCCCCCCTTGAGCCGGTACACGACTCGCCTTCTCATGATCTCCTCGTCGTCGTCGTCGTCCCCGCCAGCTTTCTCGTCTGCCTCGTCATCCTCGTCCATCTCGCCCTCGACCGCACCCCGCATCAACCATCGATCGTGGCTCACCAGTATCACAGCGCCCTCCCAATCCCTCAGGGCCTTCCGGAGCGCCGTGACCGTCTCGTAGTCCAGGTGCGTGGTGACCTCGTCGAGCACGAGGCAGTGCGGCCGGCGCCAGAACAGACGGGCGAGCTGGCAACGGACGAGCTGGCCCCCCGAGAGCTTGCTCAGGGGCACATCAGAGGCTATGCGGCCAGGCAGCCCCAGCTGGCCGAGCAGGCTGCGCAGATCGCCTTCACCAAGGTCCCCCTCGACCTCGCGGGTGAGGAGGGCGAGGGCGGTGAGCGGCGGCTCCTCGCGGCCGAGGGCTTGCAACTCGTCGACGGCGTGCTGGGAGTAGTACCCCAACTTCAGCCGCGGGTGGGTCGTGATGGTCCCCGACGTCGGACGGGTTTTCTCGACGAGAAGCTTGATGAGCGTGGACTTGCCGGCTCCGTTGAGACCGAGGACACCGATGCGGTTGCCCATGGCGACGGATAGGGTGACATCCTGGACGACGAGGGGCGACCTGGACGAGTACCGGAAGGTCACCTTGTCCAGGGACACCAGCGCGCCGGGGAAGCGCAGGTCCGGAGGCTCGGGGAGGTGGACCACGACGGGCCGGTCCTCGGGCGGGATGTCGATCTCCTCGCGGGCAGATAGGTGGTAGCCTGGGAGATCCCTGTTGACCTTGAAGCGGCCGCCTCTGGCGTTGACCTGCATGCCCCAGCGGTTGTCGAGCTTCTTCTGGCGCGACTTTGCCTGGCGGAGCTTGTTGGCGTCGTCGCTGGCCTTGCCGGCTTTGATGTTGGCGGCGATGGACTTTTCAAAGTGCGCCTTCTGCCTGTCCTGGGCCTCCTTCATCCTGGTGAGCCACTGCTTGCGCTCCGACTGCGAGGCCTCGTAGGTGGGCAGGTCGCCGTGGAAGTACGTGAGTTGCTTGTCCTTGAGGATGAGCAGGTCGGTGCACAGGGAGGTGAAGTCGCGGTCGTGGGAGACGAGGATCAGAGTCGGCGGGTTCTCCGACGCCTCTCCTAGGCTCTCGAGGTAGCGCTGGAGCCAGATGATTCCGAGGAGGTCGAGAAAGTTGGTCGGCTCGTCGAGTATCAGTACGTCCGTCTCCTGCACCAGGGCGGCGGCCAGAGCGGCGCGCATGTGCCAGCCGCCCGAGAGGCTGGTGATGGGCTTCGCCATGAGGGCTTCGGAGAAGCCGAGACCGGTGAGGATCATCTTGGCCTTGGACTCGGTCTCTGCGACGTGCGCGGGGTCGACTTGGATCTGGAGGTCAGCGAGCATGTCGACCGCCTCTTGAGTCTCGGCCTGAAGGGTCTCGGGCGAGATGTCTTGGTTTGGTTGCTCCAACCTGTGATGTGTTAGCAAACAGGAGACGACCCCCCCC